>WOUI01000270.1:0-47387 GCA_012184565.1 Aspergillus floridensis | reverse complement strand
CTCGCTCCCCGCCCCCTGGACCCGGGAAACAACAACCCCCCCCCCCCCCCTTCCTCCCTCCTCCCCCGTCGGTCCCCGATAAGCCGGAGCTCCGGTTTATCAAGAATTGAAAGGCTAGCGACGGGATATGTAGTTTTTAGTTACCTTTGTTACTATCAAATTTACCTATCCATAATAATCGTGATCTTCCCAAATCCTCAAGACAGACGCCTTACAACATCACCTATTTTAGCAGCACTCTACCCTTGGCATTGGTCATCGCCAATCCAAAACAAGCGTGAACAATTGCAGCTGACCTACATCATTCGAAGTATACTTGGTACAGTACGCATCTCAACTGGGAAAAGGCGTCGCTTGTCGTCGCTTGTCCTCGGCCACCACCGCGAATAGGAAACATTTCCCGTCGGAGTTGACTTCCTTTGGTACCATTGTTGTTAGCTTGCCGTATCGTCATCGAGCCAGGGCATTCATTTCTTATATTACCAAAGACCCCTCACCTCTTGCAGCTCCTCCTCTCCCCCATTCACTTGTGAAATACGTACAGTCCACGGGGTTTACCGTCGCGTTTACAATTGAGTGTGGAAACACGTCACCGGGTCATTTGCCTTCGTACATATACCAAGCTCCCGTCGGTTCCACGGTTCCTCTCCATCCCAAGACAGGAAATCTCCCCTTAAGTGATTCTAAAGACACCATGATTGCTGCCGATAACAACTACACCAACGGGGTTGCTCTCCCGCAGGGTGATTCTCCGGACCTTGTTCTAGTTCCGGCGACTCCCGCGGAGAAGATTGAAGCTCTGAAGCTGAACAGCATCGCCTGGAAAGGCCGTCTGGACCTTGACACGTATATCGCGCGCGAGAGCCATCTCCATGCGCAGCAGCTGATTAAGCATGGTCTGACTAGCTGGATTTTGGTCGATAACAGAGAGTCTGAAGGAGAGAGAACCATCCTAGGCTCATGTGAAACGTACAAGAAGAAGGCCTGGCTGGCGCACGACGGCCGAGTGGAAGATGTCTCAACGCACGGCATAGGAAGTGTTTACTGCCGGCCTGAGTTCAGAGGCAAGGGATATGCGAAGAGGATGATGGAGGAACTCAGCAAGAAGGTCGACACCTGGAATATGGAGGCTGAAAGCAGGAAGAAGGCTCTCTTCAGCATCCTCTTCTCCGACATCGGGAAGAACTTCTATGCTCAATTCGGCTGGAAGCCATTTTTGTCTTCTCATTTCGCGCTCCCAGCAATCGCCGAGGAGCAGTATTCGTCGACCGGGTCTGAAGGTATCCTTCCCAAGGTCAAGACGTTGACTGCAGAAGATGTCCGAGACCGCGTGTGCAATGAGCAAATCCTGGAGAAAGAGCGCGAATTCCTCCGAATGGAATCCCTGAAGACGCACACTCCCAAAATAGCAATCGCGCCGGACTATGATCATCTCAAATGGCATTGGGCAAGGGAGGAGTTCTTTGTTAAGTCTCTCCTCCCCGATAGAGAAGCCCCCGCAGTGAAAGGTGCTGGCGAAGAAGCAGCGCTCGTATACTGTGCATGGAACAGGAATTTCGGTTCAGAGCCCGAGGAAAACACTCTGTACATTCTGCGGTGGGTGTATGAGGAGCCGACGTCGCCGCAAGAAACACAGCGGACAGTTAAGGCCATGGCTGCCATCTTGAAACGCGCGCAACTCGAGGCACACAAGTGGAATATGAGCACGGTGGAATTCTGGAATCCGACACCCCTTCTGCAAAAGGCAGTGGCCATGATCGCGCCCAATGCCGAGTTAGTTCACCGTCAGAAAGACAGTATCGCATCGCTGAGATGGAGCGGCGCCGAGCACGGATTGGGCGAGACAGTGGAGTGGTGCCTGAATGAGAAATATGCCTGGTGCTGATTTGTTTTTGATTTGCATTTTCGGAGCCGTGCATTTGGTGGAAGAATACATTAGAGCGTCACCGCTTCTGTCGCTTTTGATTCTTGAAGAGCTCGTGCCAGTTTCTGGACTTCTTGGCTGCGGTTGACGCACTAGCATCGGTGGGCAGATTCTTCTTGGACCGCTGTCGTTCGAATTCCGTCACGAAGCAGATGGTCGTCGGGTCGGGCAGTTGATAAACGGCGTCCTGTAATTAACACGAAGGTCAATGGAGACCGTCTTTTGCATGCACAGAACAAATACCAGCTTACCGTCAATTTAGCCAGAGCCACCTCCTCCCTCCAAGCCTCAGGTAGATGATCTTTCCAAGCGTTGAGAAACTCACTGCGGCCAAGTGCCGCACTCGCCATCGGCGCCATAGCCTCCAGATACGTCTCTCCAACCCATTGTACACAAGCATCCTTGTCCAGACTCGCCCCTACACCAGTAAGCCCGAAAGCGTCAGCAAGCCACAACAACAAGACCTCCACACAGAAACCGAGGGAAAAAAAAACAAAAAAAAAAAAAAAAACTCACACTTCGACGTCTCACCGAGCAAGGACTTCCCCTCCTCCCCCTCAACCACGCGCCGCACGACGGCCTCAAACAACGTGCGGGGGAACTGCCCTTCTCCCTCCTCCTCCTCCTCCTCCTCATCCTCCTCCGCCACCACCGACTTCCACAGATCATCCACCAGAAACTGGGCACGGAGATCAATCCCCTGCACCACCGCCCCATCAACCACCCGCTTCCACACCTCCATCATGACCTCCGGCGTCGGCACCCACGCCCTCCCCCGCCACACAAACGCACACCCCTCGACCCAACCCCTCTCACACTCCGCCCGAGAAAGCGGAATATCAGCGAACACAGCCTCCACCACCTTGTCCTCCGCGACCCCCGCACCACCAGTACCACCAGTAGTCGCAGTAGCAGCAGCAGCAGCACTCATCCCCCCCGCAAACCTGCCCACCAACCCCCCCAAGAACTCCGCAGCCCGGAACCCCCCCTCCGGCACATGCAACTCAAGCGTCGACCCGCACTTAGCGATCGTCGTCATCGTCTCCGCGAGATCGACACCCACATCCACATCCGCCTCAACGTCAACATCAACATCAACGTCCATATCATCACCTGAAGCCCCTACCCCCCCCTGCCCCCCCTCCTGTGCTGCAGCAGCAATAACAGCAGCAGCCGCCCTCCCATCCACAACAGCCAGATCCTCGCGCCGGAGGACCGTATCACTTCCTCCCCTATCGCTAGGCCTCAAGATATGCAGAGAATTCGAGGACTGGACCTGACGGATACGGTAGGTTTGGGTCGGGGTGCAGAGGTTGACGTATTCGCGCGGGTCACTCGTTTTGCTGGTGGTGGTGGTGGGGGTTTTGAGGTATAGTCTTTTATTTCATTAGCATAACCCGTCCAGCCTCAGGGTCAGGGGGCTGGGGAGGAGTAAGGAAAGGGGAAATGCGTACGTAGGAGGGTTCTCCGAAGCGAGAAGGTCCGCGACCTCCGGGGGAAGTTCGAGTAATCGGAAGCCTTGTTGCGGGGCTGTGTGGGTGAAGAGGATGCTTTGGGCGGATTGGGTGGACATTTTGGTATCCGCCTCTGAATGCTGGGAGTTGTTCTTGTAGGGATTTGTTCGAGGGGAAAGGGGAATGGAAGGAATGAGGAGGGAGGAGGAAAGTTGGAGGCTCCTCTGCTGGTGGGAACTGGAAGATTTGACGCGGGACGCGTTGGATGGAGACTGGGCCTTTGGGAGGGAGGTGACCGCGGCATTGATAGACGCACGGGCCACCGCTTAATGGGCGGTTGCTCTTATCGGTTACTTACAGTGTACTATTCCATGGACATGGGGTTATTTGGTCAAGTTTTTCACCTGGAGTGGATTTTTACGGCACTCTGATTGGGTTGACTATGATTGGTAGATAGAAGATGAAAAATAAAATTGAGTCTATGTTTATACTATAATCGGGAATTCGACCCATCATGATAAGGTCGACGACACTATGCAAAATATTCTAGTAAGCGATTATTACAAAATAACAACGCAGAGAACACGAAAACGCCAGGGTACATTGGAAACATGACAAAAGGACGTCAAGCCTATGACCAGCACAGGAGTGGCATGTCAAACATGAACAGAAGATAGCTCGATACCTGTCAGCAGAAGAAAGCTCCATTAACGCTTAGCTTCTTCCATCTGAGTACCAGAAACCTCGCCGCTCTGTCCAGCACCACCCCTCTCTTTCACAGCTGGCTGTGCTAGAGGACCTTCCTCCGAGCCTTCAAGCGTCTCGCTTGAGGAGGAACCTGAAGCGGCGGTCTCTTGCTTCTGATCCTCGGCGATTGCGTCCTTGACGAAGGCATGGTCGATGTCCCACTGCGTCTTGGCATCCTTAAACAGGGTCTGAACGCGCTCGGCACGGTCGGCCTGGTCTTTCTCCTCCATCTCGCGCTCTTTCCGTTCCTGCTCCATCTCCTCCATGTGCCGCAGGTCGTCCACGCTTGGCTCGTAAAGATGCCAGATAGTATAATGTGGGAGGCCGATGACCGAGAACCCCATGCGCTTGGCCATCTACCGAGTGTTAGTCTCATGCACACACAACGACAAGATAACAGCCCCGCCGGGTACGCACCTTGCCGAAGGCTTCTGTCTCGGCATGCTTCTCGAAGCTGAAAGCTGGGAAGTGCACCCCGGAGCGGAAAACCCGTGCCTTCGCCAGAATACTGACACCTCCTACGCCGTCGAGTTCCATCTCCATGTCCGGATCTCCGTACGGGTCGCGCAAGTAGGCAAGATGAGGACGCCAGGTAGCATATTCAGCATACCCTTCCACGATGACCGCGTCTTCATCCAACGTGTCGGCTAGCGCCAACGCCGTCTCAGATTCTTGCCACGAGTTCAGGTCGTACGGTTGCTCTCCGCCCAGCCAGTCGGGAAGGGGTCGCCACACATCTGGTCACCATAAGTCAGAATGAGCATAACACAAGCAAGCGAGCGGCCACCAAAGTCTAAAAAACTCACTCGGTACAATGACATCCTTATCATGCCGCATCAGATCCTCCAGAATCGTCTGCGGCGCGGTCAAGACATCCGCGTCGCGCCAATAGACCCAACTATGCGTAGGGCGCAGCGTGGCGCTCAGCAGCCAGTTCCGAGCCTGGGCCATCAGCTTCCGGCGGCTGGCCTGCGCGGCAAAGCCGTGTCGGCTCTCCACATCCTGGTTGACCAGCTGTCCAAAGTCCTTCTGGATCACGGAGATCTCGCCGTACGGCATCTTCGGATCCGCATCGTGCTGGAGTTCGTCCAGCATGCGGGACAACATGTCCATCGTGTCATCCTCGGAGTCCGACACCAGAAAGGCCAGGTCGATCAGATTGTGCGGGTAGGTGAGGTTCCGCAGGTGCGAGAAGAACATGGGCAGGTGGGAGGCGGCATCGCGCAGGGGAGTGCACATGAGCACCCGCTCCCCGCGCTCCCAGCCACTGGCGGTCCCTTGCACTTTGGAGAGGTCATAGTATCGGATCGTCTCGATCTGAAGGTCTTCGTAGGGGTGGAGGAGGCCGAGCGATACCACAGGGAGGAGGGAGGCGCGCAGCGACGGGAAGATCAGGACGAGGAGTAACAGGGAGATACCGCAGAGAAGACATAGTCGTTGGAAGAGTTGTCTCCGGCGGCGCAAGGCAGGTTGTGCCCGGGGTTGAAAACTACTAAAATGCCCAGGTTAGCGGACGGATTTACTCAGTTTTCCGTCGACACGGCGCTGTATCCCATCGACGTGATACAGGATTCTGGCGCGCGACATTCGCCGAGGAAGGGACCGCGTACCGGTGGGGGGAGATGGAGAACGAGTTGTTGCTCTTGCCACGGGGATAGGCAGCGTAGCCGTTGCCAAAGGCGTGATGCCTGTTCATCTCTCCTAAGATGACATGCAGCTAAGGAGATCGACTTGATTTTACAAACCAATTGTCGAGGTTCTGATGTTGGAGAAACTTCTTCCTCAGACTACCGAACGGAATCGCAGCCGACGGAGAGGATGAAGAAGTGAATTGAGGTTGGAGAAATGAAGACCAGCGGGAAAATCGCAAATCCGCGATCGGTGATGAAGAGAAAAGATGCGGAACGGAAGACAAGGGAGGCAAGGAACTGAACAGCCCCCGAGGCTTTGAGCGGAGCAATGATTGCGTCGAGAGAGGACGTACGTAGGCTCCAGGCGGACCTTTGGACCAAAAGCCGCCAGGTGGGATCCGCGGGCGAATCTGGACCCAGACCCGAATGCGGTACGAGACTCAATCTTCTTCCCGCCGCCCGCCCGTTTGCAGCCATCTTCATCCCCGTAGCTCAGCTCCATCACTGCACTTCCCACATTTCTCAAGCCGAAGAATGAACGAATGAATGAATGACCGACTCAGTTACTCTTCCTCACTGAACTGATTCTGCACGTATACAGATATAACCTCTATTTACAGAACATCCCTATCATAACATAGGTTCCGCAAAGAAAAGAAAAGAAAAGGAAAAGGAAAAAACCTCCAAGATTGCAAACTGATAAGACGCCTCAAAGAATGCTCGGGATTTTTGAACTCCTTTCCCCCCCCGCCCCCAAACGACAAAACGGACATGATGAATGCAAGATAAGAACGCCTTGACCAAGATGAGAATCCAAAATAACCGCGTAGTCCCGATCAGTGGGCACTTAGTCGGGACACCCTGGACTGGGGCGAGCCCATGCCCTTGACACCGATCTCGACTTGTCGCATCACCTTCTGCAGCAGCGCATCCATGCACGGCAAGTCTCGCAACACGGGAATGACGGATCCGGCCTCATACTCGCTATCCAAGATATAATAGCGCTCTCTGCCCCAGTTCTCCACCGTTTCCCTCTGGAATGCGACTTTCGCAATGACCTTGGCTGGAACACTAGCCTTGTTGATTGCACTCTTGGAGAAAACCCGCAAGATGGGCCGGAGTCCAGACCGGGTCTGATGCGCCATGCGCACCGACAAAGGTGCTGAGGCGGTGAGATGGCTCTCCCCGGTCATAAATCCGGGGTCCATCGTATATACATTGAGTGAGATGTTGCCCGCCTACAATAACACAGTCAGTCATCACTCTGGAGAAATAAACAAGGGCTCACTCACGAGTACCAGACTCCGGCGCAAGGCATACATAGCAGCGCTCATCAACAGCTTACTACTTCCGAACCGGGCGGTGGCTTCCTTTGCACTGATCGGGGTTCCCGGAGCCTGGCTGACGTTGTCCGGGTCCTGCTCATCGAAGTAGTCCAGGGACCCTTTGGACATGGCGGCGCATCCGATGTTGATGACTCGGGCACCGCCGTTTGGGGTTCCGTCGCCGGCTCGGAAGCCCTCGAGCAAGCTCACTGTCAACAAGAATGGGGCGATGCAGTTGGTTTGGTAGACGGGGTCGTACCCATCTCGTGTGACTTGATCGGTGACGTATGACGAGCTGGCCGCGGAATTGATCAGGAGGGTGACCGGAGGAATCTCTTTACTGCGAACTCGCTCCACTGTATACTGTGCAAAGCTCGCCACCGAATTGAAGCAGGCCAGATCACACTTGACCACCTCGACGGACCGCGGCCCAATCAAGCGGATGCGGCTTAATACATCCTTCACGGTGTCGGATCTGATATCCCGAGCCACCAGCAACAGGTGGACAAAGGGCTGTGCTTTGGCAATGGAGACGGCAACCTCTGATCCCAGCAGGCCACTGGCCCCGGTGATAATGGCCGTACCATGTAGTGGAGTTCCCATGGTAGGGACGAAGCACAAGAATCGAGCAGGTGGTAGAAGAAGTTTACTGTAAGGGATACAGTACAGACAGATCGTGCAACGTTTAGAAAGGTCAGTCCGACATGCTTCAACCCGAAGCCGGCAAGTCTAGACAGTAAACAGTGAATGGCGACGCAAGATCTAAGGTGGTTAGCACGCGGTTATAAATCTATGCGAACGAGAAAGTCGGTCCGCTCCCAAGTGAGCCAGCCGACAAGACCGACTAGTTCAAGTAGTAAGAAACAGTAGTAGAAGATTTTAGGGGCTAAATTCTGTAGAGGCCAGGCCGGGCGGCAGGCGAATGGAAAAGAAAGCCCGAGATGATGCCAATTCAGACAAATCAGAATACAAGTCGAAGGCAGAAAACGAGTGTAATATTATTTTCCCAACAGGAACAAAAAAACAATAAACAAAAAAAAGAAGTGAAGGACGAAAGGGGGCAGGACCAAGAGGAAAAGAAGAAGAATAATAATACCTGGAAGAACCACTAGAAGCCAGTCGATCGGTATTGCGAACCAAGGAAAAAAAAAGGTGCTTCCCAACCGAAAACCGGCCTTGCGGCAAGGAAGGATGATTGATGATGTGCCAGACTGAACCCAAAGGACCTCCTCCTCCTCCCAAGACCCAAGACCCGAAGAGCCCCTAAAAAAAAAGTGAGATCCCCCAAGAGTTCAGCGACACCAACCAGAGTGAAACACCGAGACTGTGAGTGGGGGGTTTCGTTTGGTGGGATGGGAGGGGACGGTTCCACCTCGGACGGGCCACACGCGATTCCCGATGGTGTATTAATAGGTAGGAGAGATCTTGGTAGAACCTCTCTTGGTGGGTTTCTTTTAAGATGGGTCAATACCCAGAGATGAAAACGAAAGATGAAAAGTGACAACGAATTGTTGCAGAATCAAAATGAATCGAGAAAGTTGAAGACATTGTTGCCCAGCCAAGTTCAAGGACGGACTGTCCATAATAAATAGTATTGATCGATCGATATTTGATAAAATGAGGACGGTCAGTCTCGACCGGATGGATGTACGGTTCATACTTCCATCCAGGGTACAGAACAATCTGCTCGTACAGAGGCTGTCTGGCAAGTTCCCAGTTCTATTCTAAGCCAAGCGGGCACTGGAAAAAAAAGAAAAAAGAAAAGAAAAAGAAAAGTCGAGTGTTAGTTCACCCAGATCAGGTCACAAATCAGGTCATATTGGGAGGGGAAAAGGGAGTCTTGCAGGCGAGACATACATACATCGAATCGCATCCAGGGACTGTAATAATCCTTCCATTATTCCAGAGTGCCCCATAATAATCCATTCTCTTAGCAAACCCCCCTCCTTCAAAGGTTCCTGGTACATTGGGACTCATCTAATCCCTGCTTGAGTAGTGTCAAGCAAGTATGTATGACTGAATGGAGGTATGGTTCAATGTAAGGATGTAAGTAAGTTAGTAAGTTATCTTAGTTGGATGTACTGGACGGAGTAGGAAGGAGTGTAAGAGTCCGGGGAGAAAACTCGAGAAAGAACGAATGCGACCCAATGAAACCGAATGATTAGACTCCCCAACTTCCCTAAGGGGACCTCTCTTTGTGTGTTTATGCTCCGATGCTTTCATTTACCCCGGACCTCTTCGAGGCTGTTTCGAGGTCGGATGACGGCAACCTATGTGGGCGAACTCTCAAACCAACTCCCAGAACCGAGGACTTAACTCACTCCTCAAACAAAACAAAACAACCACCAGTCATTGACCATCAGCCCGCAACAACCGCAAGCTTTGGCCCAAATACAAAGAGGGCGGAGGGGGAATGTCTCCGCTACCAGCTGTAGATGACATCTCATCATGCGGGGGATGGAGTCACGATCTCCCCAAGTTCCGCTGGTTAAGGTCCGCGAGTTTCTAAGGGAGGGAACTTTGTTTCTCTTCGCATCGACCCGGAGATCCGCATCCCCGTCAAAAAGAAACAAACAAAAACAGAAAAAAAAAAAAAAAAAAAAAAAAAAACAAGAAACAAGGTGGCGTTGATCCGCCCTGTTCGGATAGGGTCGAATCATGAATGTTGCGCGATCGAACGCATGTTCTTCTGCAGCCACCGGGGTAACCGTAGTACGGTATCTCGGTATACAGTACTACCTGGTACATACGAAGGAAGGAGCATGTCGACATTGTTGCTTTTCTTCGTCGTTTGCATTGCGACTATTGTCCTCAAAACCGCGTGATAGAGGTTTGTCATCTGTTAAAAATGTTTTTTTTTTTTTTAAAAAAAAAGACAGGGTGCTCATAGCCTCACAAGACGCACAAAGCTCGGTCGGAGAAGACATATCAGGTTCCGATTTCCGAATGGAGGAGAGAGATATGTACTCAGCTGTATGTACACAGGGCAGTCCATACATGTACCCTGGTAGTACTCCGTACCCGTCGAACTTTTGGCCGAGCGGTCTGGCTGTCTGTCAGTGACTGTTTAGTCTAACACCTCAAACGTCTAGATCATGGAAGATCCAGAAGTTTAGCCTGTCGGCTCTGCATCTAGACAACCCGGGACTGGAACATGGCCACTCCGGAGCCCGAATCTCTGGGTGACTCTTTCGTATGGCTGTGCTGTACACTACTAGACTAACACTGTACTGTACCTGGGGCATCATCGGATGGTGGGAACCACTCCTACTACCAAACGAGTCTTCAGTTACGTGCTACGACATCATGACTTCGGGGTTGGTTATACGAGAGAACGAGGAATAACCCCGCTCAGCTTTGCCCTCCTCGACGTGTATTTCTTGGCATCATCACACCTCATTCGCAGTCAGTGCAGTCAGTGCAGTCAGCCGAGTAGTGTGTCAGTAGTTCCGGTGGAATGGACCGCCGTGCTGTCGTGGTTGCACTCATGGACCCTCGCCAAGAACCAAAAAACGCCCGCCCGTCGTTCGTATCCACACGTGTTGATTCCTGAGGTTAAGATATCGTCGCTTTGAGGACCCAAATGAGGTTAAACCGTTTACACTACGCGAACTGAACTCAGGGCTTTGTTCTGGTTTGCTGTCGGGCATCCCCGGGGGTTTAGGTGAGAACCAAAAAGAAGAAGCAGACGAAGGACGTGCTAGTAGGTATGTATGAGTATCTAGCCCAGGATTATCATGGCCGGATTCTCTTGGCATTGCTGACAGGCTTCGGTTCTTGCCTTCAGCTCCCAGTAGACCGAGAGTGGCTGGCGTCATTATACACACTGAATGTGCCATCACACACGCCTTGGGCCGTCATGTATGGCTTCGGAAAAGGACTTGACAAGACAACACAAACACTATTTTGAGGTACAACTGTGCGACCTTCACAGCCGCATCTGACCAGGGCGTCTTGTCTCACCTAAGTTCCTCCCTCCTGGGCTTCATGCCGAGATGTCAACTAAGATCTTAACATGTTTATCTTTCTCGTGGATCAGGGCCTCAAATCCTTTGTCGACAATGTCTTCCATTCGAATCTTGCTCGTGATCATGGATTGAGGATTGAGCTTGCCTAAGAAACAACGAATCAACAATCAGCGAAGGTGAATGGGAGGGCAGGGATAGCACGCCACTCAAGCTTACCCGAGCTTATAGCTTCAATGACAGCTGGAAAGATCCCATCGGCAAATATTGCCGCCCCGATTACATGCTTCTCGTCTAGCACGATGGCGCGGGCGTCTATGATCGGTTTTGCCTCCCAGAGCGACACAATCGTGACTGTTCCTCGGACGCGGATGCCCTGAACAGCCGTATCCAATCCAGCTTGCACGCCAGAGCATTCAAAGGCCACATCTGCGCCTGCGTTCCCAGTCATTGCTTGTACCATGGAGACGACATCTTGCGTCCGAGGATCAAGGACATGAGTCGCGCCTAAATTACTCGCAAATTCTCGTCGTCGCGACGAGACTTCCGCGACGATGATAGACTCGACTCCTCGGGCTAAAAGCACTTGAACCACAGCCAAACCAATAGGACCCCCTCCAACGACGAGAACAGTCCGAGCACCCTCGAGAGGGCTGCGGTCTGCTGCGTGCCACGCCACAGACAACGGTTCAACAAGCGCTTAAATAGATCGCGTCAGCGGATTGCACCAGACTAGCGACAGAAAAGTGATAGAGCTCTTCCCTCACCGCCGATATCCAAAGGGATGGTGTCTGGTAGCGGAATGGCATGGTCGGCGTCAACCACGACGTGGTCCGACAAGCCCCCTGCATTGCCTTGAAAGTTTCTTTTTTCAGCCTGATGACAGCCGAAGCAAACCCAAAAAAAGCAAAGGTATAACCTACTACTATAGCCCACAAAGCCCAAATTGCGACAACAGTTCGGAGCCCCGCGCAAACAGGGAGGACAACTCCCGTCGGACAAGTTGGGCCGAACAGCAACCCGATCTCCAACTTTGAGGTCTGCGACAGCATCTGCAACTGCGGCTCCCACCTCCTCGACTATGCCGCTAAACTCGTGGCCCAGGGTTGTTGGGAGCTTTCCCCCGGTGATCGCATGTGGCGTCAGGGGTACCAGATGCGGCCCGCACGTGTACTCATGCAAATCTTGACATCACACACACGCACGCACACGAGCCTTGTGTCAACAATGATCATTTCCAGTTTGCCGTTGGCGGTGCTGCCAAGTATGCTCTTATGAGTATGATTGTATTGAACTACTTACCACTTCCGCAGATCCCTACAAACGCAGGTCGGATCTTAATGAACATGTCAGAGCTGTGGCAACCGATAGAAGCAAAATAGAAGATGTTAAGCCAGGAATCGCGCGGTATACACACATACCTTGACTTGCTTCTCGCCGCAGACCGGCTCTTCGATCTGATCAACCCGGATGTCTCCAGCTCCGTAAAAACGCACTGCTCTCATGGTGAAGGATAGTAAATCTCAAGATTTGAGGATAGATGTATACGGCTTATGCTCAAGAATGCACACAGTCCACACTGAACTAAAGTCCAACAACTGCAAGGTTAACTCAGCGGTGGCGTGAAGGGAACCCAGAATTCAAAGAAAAAGAGGATAAATAGGACTATTCGATCCCCGTATATATGTCCCTGCATTCTGATTCAGAGGGAGGTTGCAAATGCGGGGTAGAAGAGGAGAAAAGAGGAGTCGAGGTCACTCGGAACTGGAACCAAGCTGTTGCTGCTGCGTTGGTAAAGTGCGAGAAGGAGGAAAAGGAGGAAGAAGAAGAAGCCTGGAGCCCACGAAGAGGGGAAAGAGAAGCAGTGTCCGCGGTAGCTCTCAGCTGCGACTGGCGGGTGATGAAGTGACTGTCACACTCTACTCTGCAACATTGAACAACTTCCAAGTTGTTACCTTGGGCACCTAATAGGGCAGTTATTTACCTATGCCCGAGAATGCGACTTGGTGTTTGTGCTGGTTACACAAGGCCCGGCCCATCGCCCCCTTCCTCAATGCACCGGCCGTTCATTTGCTCTGCAAGGAAAGACCATTACCAAAGTAAGTTTATTCTCCGTTCGAGCCATAATAATTTCACCAAAAGTTACTCCGTACAATTTACGTCGATTGTATATAACATCGTTCTTGAAGGTTCCATAGAGTCTTAGGAGGAGAATATGGTGAAATGAAATAACATCTTTTCTTTTAGGGTTCGAAAAGGGGACTCGCTAAGTTCTTTCTCTCTCTTGGGTGGAGGCGCCGGGGAGGGGGGAGGGGAGGACAAGGTATACGTTATAAGATAAATATTCTTTCACATCTTTCCTTTGCAAATGGGCTGAACTGGACATATCATGAACATCGAAAAACGCTCTTTACCGAACGGTGGCACCCTTCAAGCTCTTGACGGTGCAGATGCCGCCGGAGGCGGTCTTCAGCAGGCCGAGGGCGGGCTTGCCCTCCTGGCCCTGGACGGCGGGGACGGCGGCGCTCTCGAAGGCGACCTCGAGGTTGTCGGTGGTGGTGAAGCCGGGCTGGAAGGTCTCCCAGACCTTCTTCTTGGGGTTGAGGACCTTCTCGGGCTCGCCCTCGGACCAACCGTCGAAAGTGATGCGCTCACCGGCGGGGGCGTCGGCGGGCGGGGCGACAAGCTCGACGGGGCCGGCGTGGGAGTCCTCGCCCTCGGCGACGCGCGGGGAGGCGGCCAGAACCATGGCGACGGACTTGATGCCGCGCATGGTGACGGGCTTGAGGTTGCAGACGGCGACGATCTTGCGGTTCTGCATCTCCTCCAGCGGGATCAGCCCGTTCAAGCCGGAGCACACCGTGCGCACCGTCTTGCCCGTCGCCTCGTCCAGTGAGGTGTTCTCGGTGCCCGGGGCGTCACCGCAGTCGATCGTCGACACGAACAGCGAGTCCGCGTTCGGGTGGTTGATCGCGCGCAGGATGTGGCCGACCCGGAGGTCGATGATGGAGGGGGACGGGGGAGCGGCGGGCGCCGGAGCGGCCTTGGGCTGCTTGGGCTGCTTCTCCTTCTTCTCCTTCTTGGGCTTGCCGCCTTCGGGTTTGGCGGCGGCGGCGGGAGCCTCGGTAGCAGCAGCAGCGGCAGCGGGGGCTGAATCGGCCTTCTGCTTTTTCTCGGCGGCAGGCTTACCCTGGCCGACGACGAGGGGCTTGCCATCCGCGCCGCCAGCGGCAGCGGCAGCGGCAGCGGCCTTCTCCTTCTTCTTGCGTTCCTTCTCGGCCTTGGGGTCGACGGGCTTGGGCACGAAGCGCACGTCGTTCACGTCGATGGCGACCTTTTCCTCCTCGGGGATCTGCAGGGCGAAGAGCGGGCTGTTCTGGACGAAGTCGACGTGGCGGACGATGTGGTGGTAGCCCTGCTCGCCGGTGCGTTCCTCGGGGGACCACTTCTCAACGAGGGGCGCGAGCAGAGCGTAGACGGCAATGTCGGCGACGGAGGGCTTAGCGCCCAGCAGCGTGGTGCGGGTGGCCAGGTGAGTGTTCAGCTGGCCCAGGATGTTGGCGATCACCGTCTGGTCGTCCTTGCCCTGGGCGTGCTGCAGGCCGGAGATCGTGGCCAGCCATTGCTTGACGTCGGCCTCCTCGGTGACGGAAAACTTGGTGCGCGGGAAGATTTTCGGGGTGGCTGTCTGGAGGTCGGGCTCGGTGGCGTCCGGGGAGATGGCGGCCGGGTAGGACCGGTAGAGGAGGGAGAGGAGGGAGGACTCGGGGGCGGAGTTGATGGCCATGTTTGCGAAGGAGCGGATGGCGAGAGAGTGGTGGGAAGAAAGTAGAGGTGAAGGTGTTGGAGAAAGTGGAAGAGGACGAGGCAGAGGAGGAGGAGGAGGGGCAGCGAATAATCTTGCCGTCGCCCAAGGAAGAGGAGCGAACCGCGGGGTTGTTCTGGCGACCCGCAGAAGGCTCACGGCCGCTTTGATGGAAGTCAACTTGCCTCACGAGAGCGATCCCAGTCTAAAGACGGGGATCTTGGGAATTGAAGATTGGAATTGTTTAGAAAGACTAAAAGTTGCGCTGTCAATTCTGCTGTGCGCGGGTAGAATCTCCTTTTTTCTTTCCCTTTGTTCTGTGCAATCACAATCTTATGCATTCCATTGACCCTCATACGATTACTCATCATATACATATACAATTTGTGCATCAACCTCAGCTCATTCAACTTTAGACACAGGTCTAATGGTACAATTCCATTTTCTACAGCACGCTATTGCAGCTTTAAATTCTCACAATATTAAGTAAGTTAGATGAACAGAGACTGTGCTCATCGCAAGACAATCACACGGGCGCCGCGACACCCAGGGAAGGACCACGCATGTCGAAGACAACATAGAAGGCCTTCAGGAAGACGTCACCCAAGATCTGGAGCGAGGCACCCGAATTTGATTGAATGCCACCATAGCAAACTAAAAGTGGTTAGTCAAGTATCGCTTGATTATGCCTTTAGGTAGGGTAGGAAGTACTCACGAGCTTGTCCAGTAGTGGTGTTGGTGCCAACCTTGGAGAACTCAATCAGGTTTCCAGGAACCGTAGCCAAGTGCTGCGAGCCGATGGCAATCGAGAAGCTGGGGAGAGTGGTGTTACAAGGGAAGATGTAACCTCCAGCACTGCTCACATACACGGCGCTAGGCACGTCAGCGTAGTAAGCATCCACCACTTGCTGGTCCATCAGCATGAGAGAAGTGCCGGTATCAGCAATCGCTGTCTGCGTTTTGTTGATCGTCTGGATAGAGCCATTGCCCACTGCGAACTGGGCGGTATCGAACTGCCAGTACCCGTTGGAGCTATCCACGCTGACGTTGGCCATGGTGCCCTGGTATTTGCTCGAATCGATCAGACCGAATCCATACTCGCCCACGCCATCACTCTTGATGGCAGAAGTGAAGACAGGCTCGTCGAGATTAGCCGCAGCATTGGCGAAGAAGGTGTTCTGCGCTTGGGGTTCGATGCTGTTGATGGAAGAGAAACCCAGGCCAACCAGACCGTTTGAATTGGTGTCTTCGATGAAGGACTGGGAGACTTCAGTCGGGATTCCGATGGCTTGGTTCTTGACGATTGCACCGCCGATGTTGACTGTGTCGGTTCCGACAGGACCAGCGGCGAACGAGTTGTCACCGTAGGAGACATTGAAAGTTGCGCCGGGCATATCCTTGAACGTGGTCGAGTTGGCGGGGTTGTACTGGGTATGACCATCAAGGGTCTTGTTGAGACGAGTATCCAGGACCCAGCTATTATTGATCTCTTGTCAGTATCCCGATCAAGTAACTTTTGTACCCGGTGTTTCTTACAAGTCCGCTGAGCCTGTGTCGAAGGTTACGACGATCTTCTGGCCACCGATTTCAACAGGCGAAACAAATTCGGCATCGCTTTCGACAGAGGTTGCGCTGACGGCACCAACCTGATCTGGCTCGGCGCTGTTGTCGCTGGCAGCGACGACGTTGTGCTTGACAGTGGTAACGGGAGCGAAGTCCTCCAGCTCAATGTTGAGGCTGCTGGGAACAATGCCAAACTTGCGATATGCCTTTCGCAGCGCCGAGGGACCATGCAACTCGCCCTCTCCGCGACGAACCCGACTGACCTTGTAAGATCTTCCCTTATGCTGAGTGCGACCCGAAGTTGGCAAAGAAACAACGCTGTAACTGAAGAACAAAAACAAAAAGAGAGACTGGAGGAGCTGCATGATTGTAGCTCAGTTGGAGTATGTAGATTAGTCTGTTAAAGAGTGAACATCCAAGTCAAGGAGGGTCTAGAAACACAACACAAAAACAAAGAGCGCAATGATTAGTAGTCTTTTGATTGAAAGTGAGACTCCTTTCCTGAAGGAACAGCGCGCAGTTTATAGGGGAAGGTAAAGTATGGGGGCCGAGTCCTGACTGAGCCAACAACAACAAGAATAACCACCAGTATGGACAAGAAGGATGAAAGAGGAGTGTAAGCACCAGTGATCCTCTACCAACTGACGAGAGAAGTCAAAAGTAAGAATTGAATATTGAGAAAAAAAAAAAAAGGAGTGCTATCCTTCCACAACGAAAGGAAGAAGATAGCAGAAGAGAAGTGAATGAACGAGCTACAATGTCAACTGCAGCAGGAAGAGAACGAAACACACGCAGTCTATAAGAGTGCAAAAAAGAGTTACAAAACAGAACGAGGAAAGTCGAGGACTTGAATATCACTCGAGAAGATCTCCAAGCCCTACTACTTACGCCCAGAAAATTCTAAGAACCCAAGAGTCGAGAACTGACGCATGGTGCTTAGGAAATGGGGGTCACTGGAGCGTGGCATTGTTCCAACTAAATGTGAGGTAGGCTGGTCTTAACCCGATATTGCAAGAGTTGGACGACGAATCCACCAAGGAAGAGCCAAGCATGGGCCAATCCGAGAGATTTGCCCCTGTTAGCAGAAGAGTATCAACGCATCAGCGCATCAGCGCATCAGCGTGTCCATGGGTGCCAAAGCCGAGAAAGACTGATCAGCCTGACAGGCGCCTGGGAGGGGCACTGGCGAATGGTCACCTCGCAGGCAGGACATTTCCGCCACTTCCTCCAGGCACTGAAACCGCTAGCCGCTCGACTCCCGAGTCGAGGTCCAATCATCTGTCGTCAATCCTGAAACAACCTTGCCCCTCTTTGAACTTTGAAGCAGGCCCAGCGATTGAAGTGTTACAGATTTCTACTCTCTCTCTAGTCAATCCTCGGCTAGTTGTAATGACCTTATGTCAATGGCACGGTCCAGCCGGCAGATAATGGGTTCTGCACAAACTGGATCCTATAGCTAGTGCTGCTATCTATTTTCTATTGCTAATTGATCGGTAGACCCCGGCCTAGACTCGAGAAGAGGGCAAGTTTCCATCGACCGGTCTATCCGACCCCCAGGCCGCGTAGACAGACGCCTCCCGCGATCGCAAGTAGCCTAGCCCGTCGTTCACCGTGGATGACCGAGGCAGTCCCAAGATTTGGCCCGGAAAAAGGAAATGAAAAGAAAAGAGTAAAGAAAGGAGGCTCGCAACTCAGGAGACACCGCCGGAACCACAGTGGGCTTGGCTGATTACCACCGGGCGTTTAGCAACGACATCGCGATCGTTGGTCGGACAATGGATTAAAACAATCTCTCGGCAAAGATTCGGCAGAGTTGAGATCTTCAGCAAGGGTCTCTCCGGATTGCCCGAGTTATGAAGGCTATTTTAGGGACGTTATTCCATGTGTCGACCTCGGGCAGTTGGTAAAGCGGGTCCAAGTTGCTTCATAATTCCAAGTCTCAAACGGAGCCAAGCGAGGCCAAGTCAACGGCGAAATTCGAGGGGTCAGTAGTGGTCAACTGAGTGCCAGTTCCAATATGCCAAGGGGCTCGGGGCAGAGAAGGGACTTGACAGGCATTTTAAATCCTCAAGCAATCGACATGATCAGCATTATTCCGACCCCATGTTGACTGAAGGGGCGAGGTGAGCATGAAGAGGATGATGGCTCATGTGAGCATTGCATCCTTTGGGCTCGTTTAAATCAATTCTACTTCGACCGTTCCGCCCCCAAAGCAATAGATCGCCCCCAAAATTCTAAGGCGAACTCCTGGGGGGCATAAAAATAGGAGAAGTTATACTTTGTTCATAAACAAGAGATCAAGGTGCCTTCGAAATAATCTGGTATCAAGAATAACTGCATCTATGCCCAAACGCCCAGGAATGATAGCAAATCGTGTGAATCCCCTTGCATGCTGTCCCAAATGCACCGCGCTGATAGACATGAAAGAAAAGAGACAGTACTTTTACTCGACCGCGTCCTCCGGCAGGACGTCGTCCGGCTCCTCCCCGATGAATTGCGCGACCGAACGCACGACCTGCTTGATGGCTTTTGAAGCTGGGCTGTCTGGGAAATTATCCACGAAGCTTTCACCGTAATCACATGCCATGCCAACTCTAGGGTCGAGCGGTACAGCGCCCAGGAAAGGGATACCCATCTTCTTGGCAAGACGTTTTCCGCCCCCGGTGGTAGCTCGGAAAATTTGGGATTTTGTGTTGCAGTTTTGACAGACAAAGCCGGACATGTTCTCGACCAACCCCAGAATGCGGATTCCAGCCTTGCGACAGAAGTCGATTTCCTTCCGCACGTCTAGCAAAGAAACTTCCTGAGGGGTGGTGACCACCACCGCACCGTCGACACCAGAGTCTTTCAACAGCGAGTTGACGGACAAGTGCTCATCTGATGTTCCGGGCGGTGTATCGATGATCAAGTAGTCCATCTCACCCCAGTCCACATCCTTCAGGAACTGCTTGATGAGTCCATTCTTCTTGGGTCCTCTCCAGATCACCGCATCGTCCCGGTTGGGCAGCATGAATTGTACACTCATCGCAGCCAGATTATCCGTGACCCATACAGGGCTCCAGCCTGCGTTGCTCACATGGATGGTCTCCGCCTCAACGCCCATCATTTTGGGAATGGACGGCCCGCAAATGTCTGTGTCCATGACGCCGACGGTCGACTCGGGGTTCGCAGCAAACGCATGGGCGAGTAGAGAGGTGAATGTTGATTTACCCACGCCACCTTTGCCGGACAATACGAGGATCTTATGCCGTATCTGCGATAGCCGTTCGGTGATAATAGGTATGTCGGGATCGGGGCCCTTGGGAGCGGAGGCGCAGATCTGTTGGTTCGGGCAGCCAGCACAAGCATCGCCTTGACCAGCTTGTTCGGATTCAGGACCAGGGCAGTGCTCTATGAGCAAAGGAATAATCAGTGTCATGTATGTTGCACTTGGCGCAAAACAGAAACCAACCTGGTTCGGGAGCGACAAGATTCGGTGCCATCTTGGAAGGCGCTTCGAAGTAAGCCGTTGTCGGCTCCTCGAGAGAAGGGGCCATTCTGATAGCTGCTCTCCGACTATCCCTTCGTTTTGATTTGAGTAATGAAAAGTGATCAGGAGGGAATTGAACAAGGTATTGATTGACAGCAAGAAGTGGTGCTGAAGGAAAAGTGGCGGGGATCGATGACTGCGGGAAGTTGCTTGATAATCAGCACTTATCGGAGGGATGACAAACCTTCCCGTGGCGATTGGTGCGGGGCTGCCTTCAGATCCCAGCGGTGTCGGACTGGATGCAGTGATAAGATTGATACGAGAGGGGCACATTTAACGATCTTGTATGAGTTCTCTTTGTGCAAAAAATTGTCTGTACGCAACTACTTTAGTGCTAGAGGTAGGAGGTAGATCATGTTTTATGATTCAGGACGTGGTTGGGGATAAATCTTCTCTGGCTGCAGCAAGAAGCTATGGCTATGCTACTGTGTCTCATAAATCTTTTGAGAGGCCAGGCCATCGTCATCCTAGAATGCGGGCTTGAATCTACTTATGAGTACTGTATTGCTAGTGGGCTTATTGCTCCAACGAGTCGTTGCAAGCCTGCCATTCGATATTGCGAAGATTGGATGAAGGATTGCATGTTTGCTCTATCGAGCTAGCCTCCTACATGTGTTCAAAATAGGCCCAGTTCCTGAGATTCCTAGGATCAGATGAGGGGCATTTTGACAGGGGTATCGACCAGGAATGCCATGTCAGAACCCTAACCCTCTCACGGGGACCAAGAGGCCATTATGATATCACAATCCTTGGGTACAGCACTGACGACTCCATAGTGCATGGACTTGATTTAAAAACAAATGTGTTCAAGTAAGGAGCCCATTCTTGCATCTAACCTAGCCTCTGAAGCACAAGAAGAGCCCAGACATATCTCGTCTGCATCGATTCTCATCTCAATTTGAGAGTGCTCGGGTCTCTACCAAAGTAAAGAAATCCTGTAAAACTTGCATAACTAGGTACATTAGGTAAAACAAAGCTTCTGCAGCTTCATCTTCCACCGTGGATGGTGACACTAGGGCCTTTATCCAGGCTTATTCAGAGGGGAAGTGTCCTTTCAAGCACAGAGGATGAGAACACCGCCGTTACCGCCCACAAGAACTAATATATTAGCCTCTTTGGTGCCGGATAATGCAATGCCACTATTCGGGGAGGCCAATGACTGGACCCTTCTGTTACGCATCCAATTCCAGGCGTTCTCCCTCATTCCGACCCGCGCTGTCTTTGACTCCCACCCAGACCCTAATGAGGGTCATGATTGGTGTCAGACCAATGATTCAGCCTGTCCGTCCCATCGATGCCTCCCTTTCCCCAGTGCATTGGGATCCACCTCAAGCCATAACCGAAGACAGGCCATGGGGGAATTGGGGAAGGAGGCATGGCTAGTGACTCTAGGTGCTTTGTCTCACTCCCAACAGTTTTTTGGCGTTGTGATTCTAGATTAACCATAAATAGGCAGAACTGGCCTTTTTTCACCCACTTTTTCTTTTCATCTTGACTTCCTTCCCTGACAATCACTGCAGTTTTCGGAATTAATATTCGAAATTGCTGGAAGTGGCTGGTTGTTGGCTCGGATGAGGTCAGACCAATCATTGCCTTCCCGCCAGTTGATTTTCCCCCACTGTCACGGCCACTGTCACATGCTTCTGCTTCTTCTGTTCTTCCTTCTCCTTCCATTCATTCTCTTGTCTTTCCCACTGCATCTGCCGGCTACAATTCAACAAATCCCCTAAACTCATTTCAACAATGGATCGTGGCCTCTCAACAGGCTCTGACCTGGGGGAGACTGGGCTTCGCGAGAGGACTACAATGGCCTCTCAGTCCGACTCTATTGCAAACGCCGAGGCTCTCACTGCTACTGGCGAGGTCGACGCTAAGGATGATGCACAGAAGGACAAGAAGACCTTCGGCCGCACCCCTGGTGGTACAGGTTCGTGGCACTTCCCCTACCTCCCAGCCCCAGTCTAGCTTGAAATGTCTTAATTATCTGCACCCACTAGCAGCAGACTGACCTCATTCGACGATGCGACAGTATTTACGGTGCCCCAAACACATGACATGGTCTCTCAACTCCTGTCTCCATCTGAGCCTAAGAACCTTTCCGATATCATTGTTCTATTTATTTTGGGTGCCCATATTCTCTTATTATGGCAACTCCCCCAGGGTGCAAAAGTCCCAGTGTTTGCCGCCGTCTATCTCTTTTGGCGGGCGGCATACAACATTGGGATCGGATGGCTTCTGCACAATCAATCCCACCACAACACACTTATTCGCTGGGCGGAGCAGACCAAGATCTTTGTGAACCCATCCACAAACCAGAATCCCCATTCTAACCTGTATAAACTAATCAAGCGCGAACTGGAGACCAAGGTCCCTGTCGATTATTCATTTGACGAGGCCCCCCTCGAGTACAACACTTGGCTCGTCTTTCGTCGCCTCGTCGATCTTATTCTCATGTGTGATTTCACATCATACTGTCTTTTTGCCATAGCATGTAGCCATCACCCCGTTGATGAGGGCGTGCTGATGACTATTGTGCGCTGGTCGTCTGGTGTTGCTTTAGTGCTGTTCAACCTTTGGGTTAAACTCGATGCTCATCGCGTGGTGAAAGACTTTGCATGGTATTGGGGAGACTTTTTCTTTCTCATTGACCAAGAGTTGACGTTCGACGGTGTTTTCGAGATGGCTCCTCATCCGATGTACTCGGTCGGCTACGCCGGATACTACGGCATTTCGCTAATGGCAGCAAGCTACAAAGTGCTGTTCATTTCTATACTCGCCCATGCAGCACAATTCGCGTTCTTGGTCTTCGTCGAGAATCCGCACATCGACAAGACGTACAATCCACCTCCTCCGCGCAAGCGTGTGACGGAGCAAGATTCTGTATCCACATCTTCTCAGGCCAGCGAGCCTCCTTCGTCACCGGTTGATGAACAACTGCCCCACGCGACAAACCACCCAACAAGCAACCCTCCTCCATCGGTCCACAATTTGCTAGGGTTCCACAACCTGGACCTGCATCGGATAACAGATAGTTCTTCCTTGCTGGTCCAGTTCCTCGTATTCGCCCTGACTGTCTTGACGCCATCTACACCTCGCTATCAATTCATCTTCGTGGCCAATGCAGCAATCTGGAGACTATGGTTCTCCGTCGGTATCGGATACCTCCTCATTCGTCAATCAAACTGTAAATCGTGGACTCGGCACTTTGTCAAGTATGGCGAGACCCCTCATGAAGCCTGGAATCAGTGGAAGGGCACGTATCATTTGAGTATGATCATGTGTTACGCGAGCTTTATTGCTGCTGCTTGGAAGATGTACACGTTTCCTGCTGACTGGGGCTATGGCCTGGTCTTGCTCCGGCATGTTCTGGGTGTAGGGCTTATTTGCCTGCAGACATGGACATCGGTCAGCATCTACGAATCTCTGGGCGAGTTCGGCTGGTTCTACGGTGATTTCTTCTTCCAGGGGTCTCACAAATTGACGTACAATGGTATCTATCGCTTCCTGAACAATCCCGAACGTGTTTTGGGTCTGGCAGGGGTTTGGGGTGCTGTTCTGATCACAAGTAGCGGAGCCGTCATCTTCCTCGCATTAATAAGTCACGTTCTAAGCATGGCTTTCATCCAATTTGTGGAGCGTCCGCATATGCAGAAGCTCTATGGCCAAAGCCTGCGACAAGATGCGGGGCTTGTCAAGAGCCTCAAACGATCCCTGCCCCCTTCGCTCCGCCATCTGCATGGTAGCGTTGATAAAATTGTGGACGAATCTTTTGAGTTCATTGAAGAACTAATTGATACGGCGCGCCCTAAGCTTGCCGCTGGTGTCAACACGTTTGTGAAGGACACAACTGCCCTGTTCCAGACATATCCTGCTCGTGTTACCATCTCCCGCATTGACGAAGATCTGGCTGGATATGATTCGCGGGACTACTCCTTGGTGATTGAGGGCACCGAATCCTTTTCGGTAAACGAGATTGACCTGCGTAGCGACAGAGAAGATTCAAGACATTCGGTCTTTGAATACGGCGCACCGATCAAGGTCCGGTGGACGGCGCCTTTAAATCACAGCAAGAAAGATTGGATTGGTCTCTACCGCGTCACCGACAATATTTCAAGAGAGATCACGCGGGTTTCTTCTCAAGGCAGATGGATCGCCACAAATGCCGGTGTCTACGACAACCAAACTTGTGAAAAAGGCATCGTGACCAGTGATGTGAAAGTTTCGGCCTCGCAGCGCCCAGATGGAGAAACAGACGATATCTTCACCGGGGAAGTTGTCTTTACTGGCGACAAGCTCTTCTGGACCCAGGGAGCCTTTGAGTTCCGCTATCACCATAATGGCAAGCACAATGCCATGGCAATCTCCCGTCCCTTCGAGATCCGTACCGCACGGTTTGACGAGGAGGAATTCGTGGAGAGTAATCAGGACGATCTCCAAGCATCCGTCGAGTTGAAGTTATTGCCTGTGATCCGCAACTGCTTGGACCAGGATCCCGAGATAGCACCCGAGACAGTGGAAGAACAGTTTGGCAGCCAAGTGGAACGAAACGGCAAGTATGCCAAAAGAGTTGTATTCGCCGTACACCAAATGTGAGTATCTTACCACCATTATTTATTGTTGCACAATTAACACGGCTTTTCCAGGTTTGGGGTGGAATTTGCGCCCGAGGTCGTTCGAGCCGATGGAACAGTCCGCAACCTTGCGTGGAGGATTTGCAATGCAAAGCGAGTTTTGGTAAGTATTTCTTTCGAGTCGCAGCCTATTCGGAGACCAGAGGAGAGAGCCTGACATGCGAATCAATGCAGGCTCCCTACAGCATGACGAGCAACGGCACCTGTACTCCAAGTGAAAGACTAGAGAAGGCAGAGATCGTGGCATGATATCGTTTCAGAGCACAGTATTTCGTATATATCCTCGATTTATCCTGCCGGTATTCTCTCTTGAACGACTGGCAATTTTTGCAATCGCGCATGTCAACTCACACCCTCCAACAACACATGAAAAATGAAAAGGGTAGGCAAGTACGCACCGTCGCACCAAAATCAACAAGCTTATATTCTGTCAGGTTGAAAGCGAGTTCTTCTGCAGTACTACGCTTATCCTCGGCTGACTAGTTCTACATGTACATATGCTTTAAGCTATACATACGAATCATGAAATGATGTTTTTCGAGAAGTCTTCTTTTCATTTTCATATTATAGAATGACGAGGTCGAGAGAAGAACGGGCACGGAGGGAAGAAGGGGAAAGGGGAAAAGGGAAAAGGAGGAAGATCGTCGAATGTCCATCAGGCATTGGTGAAATTTTGTCTCATGGCCGTGAAGGCTCTGAAGTAGCAAATACGTAGATATGCAAACATCTTCTGAACAACGACGATCAATCGAGTGGTGGCAGGGAGGGGGAAAGGAAGCAAGACCAGTCGATGAACTTGCAGCAAGGCAAGACATTGAATGAGCAAATCATGCAGAGAAATCAACAGGAGTTGATCATATTCCATGCTATCTACGCCTAGCACTATCCGACACACACCACACAAGAGCATCGAGACTTGTTCGAGAATCGAATCGGTCTGCAACCAGACATTGTCAGCACAACCGCTATAAATACCCAGCAGATGATGTCTACATCAGAAAAAGAACGAAGTAGAATAGTAATCAGCCAAGCCGGTAAATTCATCCCTTCCCCTGCCAACCCCGACCCCCCAACTCGCCGTCCAAAACGAACTTCGAGCCAGAAGGAAGGCATTGACACAAGTCAAGCGTAGCAAAACCAAGCCCACGAAGAATCCCACAAGCCCACAGGAGGTGAAATGTACAAAGGAAAAACAAATGACGGGAATCCACACTCTCAAGAGCTCCACAACCTTCCTCCCTGATGAGAGAATGATCCGAAGATCAATCTCCAAAAAGGTCCAGTATAAGGGAGATGAGAAGACGTGGCATCAGTTTGTCCACCTGTGATGTACATTTGCTCGATGTAGGGGGTGTAAGGTTTTATCAGGAAGAGATCTCGCGCGGCTCGAGGGGCGGTTCTCCACGAGGGGAGATCATTGAATGGATTGACTTGTTGTCATCATAGACATGGTGTTGTGGGCTGTGTGTGTATGGGTGTAGGAGAAGATGAGTCTTACCTTCTATAGGTGGTTTGATAATGTGGTGCCTGGTGTTAATGCTACAGTACCTAGAAAGTCTTTGCAGCTGTTAGCATGCCGTTTTGTTGTCTTCATGGGTGAAGCAATGTTTAGAATGATTGGTATCAGGAGTTTTTGGTAAGGTATTTGGTTATCTTCAAAATTTTTGCAGAAGCAGAACTGAAAATAAATTTTTCTCATCATGAAAAGGCAGATCGAGTGGTGAAACTCGATGCGCGTGGGCAAAGGTGGGTTCGAGGTAAGAAAAGCTGACATACCAATTCAACTACTACAATCTTTCGATGTTCCACACTCATGACATGACTGAGTTTGGGTAATCCTATCTTTGGTGAACATTAGCAAATTGTCCACTGCAGTACAATGACTGAGCATGAAGCAAGAATTTGAGATTGAGGTCAGATGGTGATGCATGTTTGTTCGAGGCCCATATTTAGGTCGCCAGAACTTCGATTTTTTTGGATCGCTTTCATCATGCAAGTGAGGCTTGGTTGATTTGTGGAATAAGATATACTCACAGTTTACAGGTTAGTGGCCAGTATCGTGTTCGAAAGATGACGCATCATGCTTTGCTTCGCATTTGAAGAGCTTGAGCTGTCGAAAACAAAACAATCATTGTGTTGTGGGAGAGAGAGAAGGAAGAGAAGGAGAAAAGAAGCGCGAAGCGAAAACCCGAAGAAAAACCCACGAGGAGGAAAAAAAAGGCGCCGAGCTTCCGCGATCCCACCCATGCAAACCATGCAAACCCTTCTCAAAAATGGATGTAGCTTTGCGGGCAGTTCGACCGCCAGCTATCGGATCGCTTTATCAACCCCCATCATTATTATCTGCCCCTCCCTCCGCTGCTTTTCCTCCGATCACTTGTTGTAATTGATCGCAGGGATGCAAAGACATGTGTAATGACTGACAGAAGAAGAATTAATGGGCCGCCTAGCGGCACGAGGCCTGCGGTTTTCGCCTCCTCTCTCAAATCTGCCTCCGGCGCTGCCACAGAAAGACCTCGCCGTCATAGACAAGCAAATGAGTTGCGCAAGATCTGTAAGAGCTTCCTCTCTTCCCACGAGTTCGCGAACAGAAAGCTAATCTGTCGACTAGTCCTCAAGACGGGATTGATCCCTTCGGCTTCCGGCTCCGCATACCTTGAATACGAACCATCTGCCTCCCTCGCTGCAGCTCGGTCCTCTCCTCAGTCCCTGATCCCTCCTTCCTCGGCCTTGAAGCTTGCATGCACCGTCCATGGACCGAAACCTCTTCCCCGGTCGGCGACCTTCTCGCCAAACCTCGTTCTTACTACCCACGTCAAATACGCGCCATTCGCCGCCCGTCAACGGAAGGGCCACATTCGGGACGCCAGCGAACGTGACCTGGGCGTTCACCTCGAGACTGCGCTCCGAGGCGTGATTGTCGCGGAACGGTGGCCGAAGAGTGGCCTGGACATTACAATCACAATCCTCGAGGCCGAAGATGACCGGTGGTGGGGGGATGCACCAGACTCGCACGATGCGCCGTGGGGCATGATGAATGTCCTCGCCGGGTGTATCACCGCGGCATCCGCAGCCATTGCGGACGCTCGGATTGACTGCCTGGACCTCGTGGCTGGAGGCGTGGCTGCTATCGTCTCGGACGACGCGGCTGCTGAAGAAGGGAACTCATCGACGCCGAAGTTGATGCTGGATACGGATCCGGCCGAGCACAAGTCCATCCTGTCGGCGTGCGTGGTCGCTTACATGCCTGCGCGAGACGAGATCACTGAGATCTGGCTCAAGGGCGATCACTCCAAGGCTTCTTTGGGGGTGGATGACAGCAGTTTGGGCCATGAAGCTTTGATCGACGGTGCGGTCAACGCAGCGCGCGGAGCGCATACGGTTCTTGTGGAAGCAGTCCGGGAGTCGGCTGAGCGGTACGCTGGATTGTCGACCAGCGACTCATAATGAGGAGCCAGGAGCGTTAATGAAATAAAAAAAAAAGTAACGCCTTGCTATTTGCCCTTGATACGATATATCCTTTCTAGTTTCCCCACTTAGCATGAAATGCATACGCTTTCAGTCGCTGTTTGCTTCCCATTAGGTATCAATAGAAATAATCCATTGTGTAGACCACCTGCATCTTGCCGTTCGTTAGATGTCTGGGCCAACAAGATCACTTCCTCTGGAGTCACAAGCTACTGCCTCAGCATAAACACAGACACACAGTGAATGTATTTGTGAAGAAAGTCCACACCTTCCTCTACTCTCATACCCAGCCTTCCTATCAACGCTCAATTTTCCATCAACTAGACGTGTCCGTCTTCTCCTTCTTCAACTCCTTCTCCGCGCCTCATCATCTTAGCAACCAACCGCACCTCTCGCCATCTCAAAATCACCTACACACCACTAATCTACTCCGGCCCATCTCCCTGACCCCGATCATACACTACATACACTTCGAAAACTCGTTGAATAAGACCATGCCCGACCTCAAACGCACCCATGAGGCCGACGTCCTTCTCCTCTACGTGATACTGTTGAATGCAGATTCTAGAACCGTGAGTATTATTCTCACCTCGCCTCACTTCCCATCAACAACCGTTTCTCAACCACAACCTCCCGTCTGCCAATGCCTTGATCTATCTAAGCTATCGCGCGTATCAGAGCACGCGATTTACTTCACATTCCCTCATCCTCTCCAAGTCCCTCACTCTCCCCCTCTCACTAGCGCGGCAAGACTATCTCTTACATGATGCTAACAAGTACTCTGTACTCTCAAACCATAGATCAACTGGCCCGCCGTCGCCGAAGCAATCGGTATAACCCAGTCCGCCGCCCGGCTGAAATGGTACCGCCTGAAGCAGGAGCTCGACCTGAAGATCGAGCCGGGTGGGTTTGATTATAGGGACATGCGGGCTGCCGAGGCTCAGAGTGGTGGTGACGGTGATAAGGACGCAGGGGGATTCTCGATGAAGGTTACTACCACTGCTGCTGCTACTACTACCGCTGCCGAAGAAGAAGAAGAAGAACCTCGCTCTTATGGAAAGCCAAAGGGACAACAACAGTCGCATTTGAAGAAAGAGAGAAAGAAGAAGAAGAAGTCCGCAGAAATTGTTCAAGATGCGGAGTCGGTCTTATTTTCGAATTCGTCCTCTGCGGGGTCTGATGGGGACGTTGATGAGGATGATTGGGTTGATGGGACCCGTGGTGGTCGGAGGAAGAGTTTTGTGTTTTATGCTGGTGGTCGAGGGGACAAGTCGGGAGAGATCAAGAGTGGTGGTGATGATGTTTCTAAGAGCAAGCAGCGAGAGGTGAAGGTGATGGGGTCTCAGGAGAGGGTGTCGTGTTGGTCGTCGGATTCGTCGCTGGTGAAGGTGGGGATATCGGGTGATGACTCGCAGGGGGAGGCGTGTGCTATCTACTCTGACGAGGATCATGGTGGTAATATGGAGGTCAAGGAGGGTGAGAAGGCTGCGGATTCTGCTGCTACTCAAGAGAATGGTATTGATAAGGTGAAGGAGGGGGCTGTCGAGTGAGATGCTTCTCTTTTACTTGGCAGTTGATATGCATTCAGCCCTACCGTGTGACAGTTTTCTGTGGGCAACACACTGAGCTCATATGGTTGAGTAGTCGTCAGTGAGTTAGAAAATGGACAGCGAGACATCTCTATCAACACACAGTATTTGAAGATTGCCATGCTCTGTCAATGCGTCGTTAGGTTGACACAAGGATAAAGAACAGGTGCTGATCAAAGATCTTCACCAGCAGCACGTCGAAATTGCGGCGCTCAAGCCCTCAGGCTGATTGTTAAAAGGACTATGAGACGCGTCAACAGTCTCTGTCTCAAAAGCAAAGCTTTTTTGCCGTCTCTTCGACCATCATCATCTGCACTGCTTTCGGGATAGCCGCATCTCGAAGACAATATGGAAAGGTACTGGGGACATGCTTCCACGCCGCACAGGTGCAGGAAAGTACTTACTGCACTGGTGATTTAAGCTCCGAGTATTGAGAGATATGTCGAGGCTATATGTAGGTCCATGTTAGTTATTTGAGTTGGCAAAACCTGTTTACTGTAGACAACACCTGGGAAGGGTTTCTGCAGCGAGCAAACCGAATGGGTTTCCTTTCTGCTCTAGGCCCGACTTGAGCGGTGAGGCTGAGCACAAAAGTGCATGCCTCGAAATGAAGATAGAGATCCCAATAACGTCAACACCACTGGATTGGTTATAGGCTTATATCAAAGTGATACAGTAGTTAACCGGTCGACCTGTGGGAAGCTATTCATGAGCAAGCCTAGGAAATCGCAAATAAGCCACCTAAATTGCGTAAGTCAAGAATGCAGTCTAATAAGCTAAGAGAGGGCAGTCCAAGAAGCATGGTCTCAAGAGACGTGCTTGATATATTAGCAAGTAGATAGACATTGGTCACAGCTATCTGTTTGGCGAGACAAAGAAATTGTCAAGTGTATAAAAATGGCTCTTATCGGTGCACGTATAAATTTGCACCAGTAAGATACTATATTCGTACAGTACATCAATAGTAGTGGCTGAGGAATCATGCCATAAAAAGGTTCGTGCGCGGCGTGCCTGCTCAACATGTCAACAGACTTTTTTTTTTCCCATGTCACCTATTCTTAGAATTTTCGCACTGCGAGAAGCGAGAGTACACGGTACAGCCGAAGTGTGTATACTGATTGCACCATACCCAAAAAGTCTGTTCGGGAAATGGGAACATGTGGGGAACAGAAACAAACACGTGGGATTCAGGCATTAAGAAAGCAAACAGGCAGACGCCACACAGTGACCATAATCCAGTATACACACATATAGTGGTATAAGTTCCTTTTCTTTTTCTGGTGGCTGATCTCAGTCTGTATGTGTATCTACTATTTAGTAGTTACAGTTCTGTCTGTCTCTTCAAGCGAGGAGTTCTTTCCGGGTCTCACCGCCGTGAGCCTAAGGATGAGACTAATCCGGAGAAAGTTCTTAGTCGATTCTCAATAGAGATCTAGCCCACTGTCTACGACCTAAATTACGTCTAAGTTACCGACTCGAGTCACTCGACTGTACGTACGGACTGTACGGAGTGCCTTGACAGTATTTTCTCTACTGCCTGAGCATTGAGCAAGATGCGGTCTGCTAGGGATCCTTCGTCTTTGTCTTTCCGTGGGTTGCTGTAGCTGAATTTGAAGGTTGATTCAGCTCCTCCATTCTGGCCTGGAACTTTGTCCGGCCCAGCCATGCTGGTCCAAAGCCCCGTATTCGTCCAGTTTCTCGCTCAACGCCGGATTCCCAAGATCTGGCAGCAGTTCAGGCAGGCCCAGGCTGGCGGGTCGAATCCAGGTTGGCCCCAATGGAATTCAGCCCGATACGAGACCGTTGTGCGTTCTCCCCTTTTTTGAGCTGTCAGGATGCTCGCGGAGTGCATGGCAACATTTTATTCGTTATCCAGGAGCGTGGCGTCGCTAGTATCGCCCGACCGTTCGGTAATCGCCTATCATCACTTATCAACTTGGCTAGTCAGTCCTCACTGTGGACTTTGTTCAGCTCAGCCCCTAAATCCTGGCCCGCCAGGCAAATCGAGCGCAGTATAGATACAAGATGTCCTTCGCTGTGATGATGGGTCCTGGGCGAATTGTCATTCTCCTCATCCCGGGAAATCCAAACGACATCTTCTAATATACCACTTCCACAATGGCATCAGAGTGTCGTGCGCTCTACGAGCAAATATGGCTCAAGCCTGGGCCGACTCTGGAATTGGCGCAATCGGCCCTGATGAAGCCTGCACCACTTTCGTGGACCCTCGAGGAGCGGACGCGACTCACATATCAAAGAGCTAGGGCCTTAGCACACGCATACAGTAATACCACCGCTGCAGTTGTCACTTCATGGACAAGGGACTAATTGAGACGGAACAGACTTGACCTTGGATGATGTGGTGAACACGACTCCAAGATTCTGGAAGCTTCACATCGACCTGCTCACGGCTATGGACGGTGGTGCAATCAACCTGGTTAGCGTCCAGTATAATCTTTTCGTCGGCACAGTTGCTCCTTTCGCTGCCACGCAGCCGGAGTTGGCGTGGGTTATACACCAGGCGATGAAGTTCGATATCTCGTGCGTTCTCTAGACCTCTTGTCCTGGGGATACAATTGACCTCAATCAGGGCACAATTCATGCTCACCGAGCTCGGGCATGGCTTAGATGCACGCAATCTCGAGACAACTGCAACCCTTTTGCCCAATGGCAATTTTGAATTACATACCCCTTCTCCGGCTGCTGCTAAGTGAGCACCTCCTGAAATCATTCCTCGACCCTAAGACTAACAATGGCAGATGTATGCCACCGAACTCTCTTCGCAGTGGCTTGCCTGTTTTTGCCGTCGTAATAGCCCGACTTATCGTCGAAGGAGAGGACCGAGGAGTCCGACCGTTTGTCGTGCAAATGTCGGACGGGATAAAGATGTGCACCGGCATCACGTCGAAGTATGTATCCGGATTGATCCAGGACCACTTGCATAGATATATTGAGACTGACAAGCGCGGTGACTACCTAGGGTCTTCCCACCTCGTCCGGGTGCGAATCCGATTGATCATGCCTTGACCTACTTCAACCGCGTGCAGCTACCGTTCTCCGCCCTCCTTGGTGGCAAGGAGGGCGCCCTGCAGACGTCACGCAACGAACGTGACAACTTCTTAGCGACCATCCACCGCATGCCCCCCGGAACACTTTTCCTGGCTGGTGGGTGTATCCCATTGATCAAGATGGCTGTTTACAACGCCAGCAAATTCAGTTTCCGGCGACACATTCTCGGTCACGACGGGCAGCCGATGCCTGTCATCAACTTCCGTACCCAGCATCTTCCCATTCTTCACGCCATTGCCAGAGCGCATGTCCTCCAAGCGTTCTTCATCTACGCGGGAATGGAATATTGCGACCCAGAGACTACTGATGCACGGGTCCGCCATGCCTTCGCTACAACCTTCAAGGCACTTACAATCCACCACTTCCAGACTAGCCTCAAACTCATAAATGAGGGCTGCGGCTGGCAAGGATACTATGATTTCAACCAGATTATCCAAGCTGATGTAAGCTATTTCTCATCTCCACAAAACATCGTGCATGCTAACTGCTTCCAGCTGGAGTTCCGTGCAGTGGCAACTGCTGAAGGCGACGTCAGGGTCTTAGCCATCCGTAAGTCTACTTCGTACCTGGTCTCCTGCAACCGGGCAAAAGCAGCCACACACGCTAACTTTTTCGTAACTCAGGACTCGCAAGCGAACTTCTGATTGGCCGTTATCAGATCCCGCCTCCCAAGGACCCCAACGGCGTCCTAGCCAGACACGAAGCGGGCCTGATTGCAGAGGCGCGGGAACTGATCAAGTCTATCGGCGGCAAGCATCGGAGCGAGGCTTTCAACCGAGCCATTCTTCCTCTGGCTCTTCCGTTGGTACAAGCCATCGGAGCTCGCATGGCACTCGAAGCCGCTAGGGAGGTGGGCATTGATCCCAAGCTACGGGTGCTGTATGAAGCTGGAATCATCAAGGAGGATTCCGCCTGGTACGCGGAGAAGGGCGGTCTCACGCGCCAAAAGCAGCGCGAGATGGAAGCCCAGGCGGCCGATGCAGTGCTTCCCGAGTTGGAACGATTGGTGGAGGAAACCGGCGTTGAACCGTATTGCACGGCACCGATGACGTCCGACCGGCTGTGGAACAATCTTGTTGAGGAACTGGAGGTCTTCTCGGGCGAGGGCGAAAGCGAGACGGTGCCGGCTCCTCAGGAGATCAGAGCGCGGCTATAGAATGATGATACCTTTGTGCCACGGCGTTTGACAATCGATTTGAGGGTAGATCGGAGGCCGTTATTGATTCAAGAATGTGGATTTAGCGCTTTGAGGGTTGCAATACTTAGATCGTACTGCTAACCTGCATTCCCTCTGAGGTTATATGACTTTCCCTAATGAATTAGATCTTAGGTTGGTGGTCCTTCCTACTTACCCAGTAGCCTACTATACCGTTTCCTGAGCCCTCGTGTGACGATGGTTCGAAGAATAGAAAATAGAATTAGATAGTGTCGAATTGTTCGAGTAACATCTATCAACTAAAGTATAGAGATAAAATTGTTGTCCTGCAACTCCTGTTCACCTACCTAACTAAAGATGCTGCTGCACTTACAAAGGGTAGAACAGTACATGGGCAATCCATCTCTAGTTCTCAAATACTTGCAGAGTACATACCTAGAGTTTTAGTCAGTTTCAGATGATTTTATTCTACTTAGCAATCAGGGTCGAAATCGTTTGTCCATGTACTATGATAATTCACAGAGCCAAGATAATCTTTTCAAACCACTTACTACTATGCTCTTTACTAGACTGACCGGGAGATAAAAACGATTTCCCCTTATCTACATATTTGTGGCTCTAGGTATCGCCAACCGGTCTGACATTGCCAACACCATTTAGTTCCAAGGTCCATAGGTCGACCTTACTTAGCAGTCATTATTTTGTGCGAATCTTCGACCCAGCAGCAAAGCAGCCTACGGACGGACATAGTGGCCACTCTGCAAAAGTTTCTCTCACTAGCAGCAGCTCTCAGCCGGTGAGAGAATGGAAAATCGTCAATTATGCAGGGGAGGAGAAGTATAGTAGCATGACATTGATCCTTCTTTCGGAGAATACGCTGGATGGTTCCTAGTTCGCATCTTGAGTAGCAGAAATGACAATATTCAGGTTTTGAGTCTCTGCTCCATATTACACCCAGTATTATAGTGCATTGCTAGCTATGCATGTGCAAAAATGCAAGTCATATACATCGAGGTCAATGCCGTGAAATATCAAAAGGTCCACCGAGTCAGATTTGCGCAGAAATGCTCATGCCATCGGTGCACATGTGAAAACCCCCCTTACAGCCCCCGTGTCAAATTGGCGTTTCTAGACGATGCTGTTAGTAATGGCAACCTAAACAGCCCATTGAGCAAGGAATAGCTTACAATATCAACGATACTTGCATAGGTTCCGCCAACCAGCACAATGACCCCGACGCAGAACAGGAACGCAGCTGACAAGTCGTGCAGCAGCCGCTTCCGATCATTATCTTCGCGTTTGCGCAAGAACATGAACCACATGATGGCCGGGATATAAAGGACGAACCCGGAAACAAACAAGGCCGAACTGAGAGCGAGAAGGTCGTTGAAAAACGGGATCACTTCCGAGATGACCCACGCAGAGACGGTGATGGCCAGCAGAACGAGCAGCCATGTGACCCAGCCCTTGGGGGTGTTAATGAACCGGACCACAGAGTTTTCGTACATGCGCAGATGAACATATCGCGCTGTGACCGTGTTGTTGAGAGCACCAGAGATATAGATGACCGGCAGCGCGACCCCAAATGCGATTTTGGCCATCAAGCTGCTCATCGATAACAGGGCGGGACTCTGAACGTCTACGCCGACGAAGGCGTAGATCAATGCGCCGACGAGAGTGTAGATCACGATTTCCATGCCGCCCAAGGTCCAAATCGATTTCATGTAGTCCTGGGGCGTGTGCATCTCGTCCATGAAGGAAAACTGGTACATTGAGAAACTGTAGGCAAACACGATGTTTGACACGGCGATGAACCCGTCCGCAACGGTCATGCCGGGTCGGGGCCACGCAGACCAATTGACGCCCGCCAGCCCCCCGGGAGAATTCGCTGCCTCAACGCCTGTGGCGATGATGGCGATAATAATAGCTGCCATAATCGAGACGAAATCGATGTAGCCAAGGATAGCGGCATCGGTGAAAGACGGCATGATGGCTAAAAGCATCAGCAATACGGCCGAAACAATCCCAAAAACCATGGAGCAAGTCGCATTGTTGGTAAGAACATCAAAGGCAATGGTGCCCGTCAAGCAGTAGGAGGCCGTCACGAGAATTAGCTGCAGGACAAACATAATCCCAAAAAGCTCTCGGCCAAATTTTCCCAGCATCAATGTCCCAACGTCCCCGTAGTGGTGGATGTTCGGAAGTGCGATCTTCGTTTCCCCGACAAGGTAGCTGGCATATATTGCGACGACGCCCACCCCGACACAGCAAATCGTACCTGCCACCATTCCGAGGATTGCAAAAGAGGTGGGCAGCGTAAGGACCCCGAGAGCGATAGCCTCGACAACAAGCACCACAGTCAGACGTTTCCAGCCCAACCTTCGGAAGTGCGCAGCCCCTTCGGCTATCTTCTGTTTCTCGGTATCGGTGACCGCGCCGACATTTCCTTCGCCGATGCTGTTGTGAGGAGATTGGTCGGAGCTAGCGACTTTCGAGATTTTGTCTTCATCCCAAGACTTATCCTCGGTGTGTTGAGGAACGTCCCCAGGCGGATCGAAACCATGTTGCACACGTTTTGGATCCTCCATGCTGGAGAAATCGAGCTGAAGAGTGCCCCAAGCCCCAGTTTTCTTGTCCGCCTACTGCAGAGTCTGAAGCCTCATTGTACGATCGGTCAGGCAAAGTGAATTTAAATTGTTGAGAAAGCCGGAGGTGTCGTCAGAGAAAGAGAAATCCCCAAACCACCTGATCGCCTATTCAATGCGTGAAGGTCTCAGAAATGTCTCACTTCCACCTGTGAGCGTAGGACGCATTGGAATATTGGGCCTTGATTCGGAAGTGCTGGAGGGCGGAGTGCAAGAGGTAATCGCCGGAAGGGTTTCGTTGACGTCGAGCATTAAGTAACCGCCGGCTTTCCACATGTAACGTCTTGCACATCGAAGCTACCTTCCTCCTTCCCCGCGAAACGCAAGAGGTCCAATCATTCACCGAGGACAATCCAATATGAGCGTGTGGCTACTGCGGATGTTTCTGGTAGGAGCGACCCTGCCTGCCCTTCAGGACGCTCAAGCTCGATTGTCTTGGAAATGTGGCGTTCAGAACCATTCTCATCCTGACGACCTGCAACGGAAATCCGGATACGCCGCATAGTTCAACAGATTCTGCTACCGATAGGCACGACGCAGCCGGGCCAGTCGGAGCCCCCTTGCGGGGGCTGATCTTAGGACTGCATCATCGGAATCCGGGTTGTTAGGGCTGACTGTTCCCGCGCCGATATCCCTGCGGGAAACCGGAAACGATTTCTGGGTGCTGCCTACGAAGTACAGAATGCTGCTTATCGATAAGTTTCCATGTGGCAAGGGATCGTCGTGTTCCAGGAGAATCTTGTACTGTACATCGTGAATTCCACTCGTGAAACAACAATCATGTGCATCGAAGTTTTCGCCTTAGCGTAAATCGCCATATTCGCCTTCAAGATATCAAGGAGACTGAGCAGATTGAGCAGCTGACTGGTAACAGAGATGCAGGAGGTTTGCGCCTTTTCTGCTCCATATGCTAGCCAGCCAAGCAGTGTGTGTATCGGCATCATCCATGGAAATCTTGGGAGCATTCCTGATCCATGATTTCCGTTTTCGGTCGTGTTAAGCGCAAGGGGGATGCATCGGCCTGGCCCAAGGCGACAATTTATGCAGGACCCTAAAGCATTTGTGCTTATAGCTTATAGTTCTCGCTTCTTTCGAGGCACATGGCAGGGTTCTGTTCAATGGTCTGACATGGCTCCACAGAGGGATGGATCATGGTAATAACATCTAAACAAGACTGAGTAGTTGCATAAGGAAGACAAGAGGATCACTGCGCATTCCTGAGCGAAAGTGGGAGATTGGAAGACTGAGAGGGATATGACAACTTGAACTGAAGAGAGAGCAACGTTGGTTGATGTTTGCTGAAAGTGACCTCAGTTACTATGATGGTCTTACCTAATCTCGACTCTTGTCAACCCGTCTGGCTCCCGCCTCGCGCCTACACATTATGAGAGTATCAACAAACACAACACCAAAGAACTATCAATTACCAACCACCTCCTCCCCCTGTCCAAATTGGCGACATCATAGTCTACTCTTTCAATCAAGAGTAATCAAGATTGCTGTCATCGCGATCGGCGTTTCAGATCGCTGGCACTCTGGATCGTGGCCTCCAATTAAGGGGCCTGGAGAGTGTATTTTCTCCACAGATACGGAGAACCTCCGCAAACTCGCCCATCAATCAACACGATCGAGGTGAAATGCCGAATCAATCAACCTGTCTGACTCCTAGCAAGACGTCAAACTTCCACGCCGTTCCTGTCAGCTGCCATTAAATTCTTCCTTCCTTCTTCCTTCCTTCCTTCCTTCCTTCCGCATACCCCAACCCCAAGCCTGGTTGGCGGCGGCCCACAGGCACTCGATGACATTGCCCCTGTCAATCAGTATCGCAATGGGACAAATCCAAGAACTCTGGTGCTCGGCTGGAAAACTCAGTCCCACTCCGCGCCAACGCCGTTCGTTGTCTATTGACGATCGACTCCCTGATATGTCCAATAGGCAATAGCACGTTCCTTCTTTCAAGACCCGCTTCTTTGATGGGTGATCGTGGCTCCATCCCGCGCCTTTTATCGGACTCTGACTGGCCCTAACCAGCCAACGTTTAGCCGACAGAACTTTCGGTCTCCATCAAAGCATGAAATCGGGTTTCTCTCACCAATTGATCCTGATAGGCTGGCTGCTGTCACTAAACAAGGTAAACTTCGACTGCAAGTCTCATTAGTGTGCTAAGAATGGCACTCTCGGCCTACTAGTCTAGTCGGGCAGTAAGGCCCGCAGGATGCAGATCTAATTTCAATGACCTCGCTGTCAAGTGGGTGAGAAATTCTAGCTTTTAGGTTATGATCGTAGGGAAGTTTAGGGCTCACAGCCGGAGAGGGATGGATTCAACGGTCTTCTTTTGCAACTGCAGATTGACAGGTATGGCTTCAGGGGATTTGACGGGCATCCTTGACTATGTCGTCACTGATGCAATTTCTAGATGTGTAAATCAAGATTCAATGCAAATCCTACGGTCTGAATGTGTCCACCAGATCTCTCTCCCGGCTGTTGGCTGAGCCCCCATCCGCCCACGCTCCATCACTGAGACCTGGACCACTTCTGCCCCTGACATAGAACTGGAGCAAAGATGAGATCTGCGAACGGGGCAGCCACCAGAGGGCAATCCTTTATTCTTCTGCCCTCTCCTCATTTGCTTCTGTTTCTTTTCCTTGTTCCTCTTCCCGTCACCCCGTTCCGTTCTCAAGCATGATGAGCCTGCTCCCAACCCTTCAGCATGGGTCAGGCACACTATAAAACCGATACCGGAACACGATAGTCGACTTGAGATTAGGCTACCAGTCTAAGTGTCATTGCTCTCGCTTCGGAAGCAATCGGCTACGATTTGAGCATTTGCAGTGCCCTGGAAGAATTAACGCAACCGGACGAAACTCTTGAGGATTGACAAAGATCGCTCTGCACAATCATGGCTTCTCTCAGACGGTTCTTCCACACCGAGAAGTCGTCGGGAACGCCCCGTGATGATCGAGACAATCGGACAAAATCTTCGGGGAGCGATCAACAATCCGCCGCATTCTCTACGACGATAACCTCATATCCCCGCGGTTCCCAGAACGGACCCTCTGAGCCAGCTCACAACATGCGTGCACGCCCTACGACATCGTATTCTCAACCACCGTCCTCAGTCCCTTCGAGTCCAATGCCAGACAAAATTCCTCGGCATGTTGACTTGCTTGACGCACTGTTCACTTCGCATCGATATCATATACAGTGCGCTACTTCTTTATCGCCAATCACTCCATACAATGAGGACATCGCGGAAAGGAACATGGCTTTTTTCCTCAAGGGAACGTTTCTTCCCAAGGTGGTGTATCCCCGTCCCACTTCTTTACAGGGAGATGTCGCAAGAAACGTGTTCGGGAGGAATAGCCGTTCTCTCACACGCAGTACGAGTACACGACCTAAATCAGCACAAGGGTTGCCTCTCCGGCCAACTGATCAAAACGGAAAGGATTCCACAAAAGGCCGGCCTCGCTTGCGGGCTAGGGAAGGCCGTGTAGCAACATCGACTTCCAAGTTATATGCTCGTACCGCGTCTTGCGCGCACGAAGGATATCCAGAGTCGCCGACGGAAATGAGCTCCCAGAGAAGCTCTCTGCGCTCACAGAGATCAGCACCTAATCTAGTGGCCGAACGGCCTACAACTTCTGATACAGAGCCTCTGACGCCCAGCAATGATTTCCTTGGTGTGCCTCCGGCTTACAAGCAAGGCCGCAGATGGAGCACTACTCCCCTCCCAGATAGTCCCACCATACCATTGTCAATAAGCCATGACCAGAGTCTGAGCGAGGATGAGTCAACCCATGACACAACCGGCGTCACCCAGACTCCCAAGGATCAATCTCAGGCCGCCTCTTCTCGAATTCATTCCAAGAAGAACGTCCGAGATCTTTCCATCAACACAGAGCTTGCAGCTCGAAGAAATCCCAACTCAAAAGCAACGCACCGTGCCATCCAGCCACCGACTCCCAATACCACTGAGTCAGCACAACATATGAGTATTGTAGAGGTCATGAACAGCTCCTTGCCAGTGGCTTCACCTACAGCAGTCTCGCCTTTACCTCCCGCTACGGAGAAGGTTGCAGAGATTATGGACATGTTTCGACAGGCCTATACGTCCTCGCCGGTCATGGCCCCTCACGCAACGTTTGAAACTCTCCAAGATGCTATCATCCGTGAAATCAATTCCCATGACGCCTTCAAACGGTTGACATTTCCCGAAACGGAAGGCTCTCTTACTCCCTCTCCCTCTCAGGAGTCGTTCGACAAGGGTCTCAGCGTGCCGCTATACCCTAATACAGGATCTGAAAGAGGTCCTAATGCGAAAGAAGGTCAATTCCTCAAGTTGATCCGAAAGAGTTCCTTTAGAAAGCATAAGAGAAACTCGGAACAACGTAGGAGCATCTCGACAAGTGTGCCAACGACAGCCATACCTCAAGTGTCAGAAGGGACCATTCGACGGAGGCACACCGATGCCCCGTTACCATCAGACCAAGTCTTGAGCAAAGCAGTCGCGGGTGAGGACAGCCTCGAGGAACCTGAGATGCCCATGACCTACATGGATCTGCTGCTGCGGTCTGAGGAAGCTGCATCTGACATTGCCTCGAAGAAAGCCTGTCGCTTATCTGGAAACACGACCCAGTCCACGTCCACACAGTCCCTCCCGTGCGAGAAGGCGGATCGCTCCAGGCCGTCGCCAGCCATTCTCTACATGCGCGCCCACGGCTCCGATTCCATACAGGGATCCCGATCCAGCTTTTCCGACGACGAGAGTGACGAAGAAATCATTGAACTACCAAGCCTCGAGCCTCCGGAAGTCATTATCCATGGCGTCGACTACGAACATGCGGCGGTTCCTACTGCGCAGAGCACAACTATCAAAAGCCCTTACCGGATCATGAGCTGACCGCGCAAACCCGCCAACAACATCTTGAACGTGAACTAGCTTTCTTCTCTCTCTTCTCTTCAAGCGCTTCTCTTCCAGGCTCCCGAGATCCGACAACTCAAGCTGTCTGACCTACTATCCTGCATTCATTCTTGTGGAGGGCAGTCCTTCTCAAATGAGACCGTTTCATGATACCCATTTATATGCATGTCCACTAACCATTTCTTCCCTCCTTGCACGGCTTTCACCCGATTCCAATCATTCCTTCCTTAAAGAGAGACACGACGATGTCTTTCTCACGAACGAGTGCTGCACATGATCCTCTTTACTGTCCCATAAGCTGACTTGTTGTTACGTGCTTTCTTCTGGACCATCGCTCCCTGCTACTGCAGAGGACTTGCCTCTGCTACCTACACTCCTTGTATAGATGCATAATTTCCTATTATACTTTGTTATCTGTCTATTAGCGCAACCATCCATCACTGCCTGCTGTCGTCGCTCAACATCATGTGTCTCCTTCTCAGTAACGAACAAGGATCAACTAAATAGCCGAGCTCCATGCGAAGTAGTCAATGGTAGTTAAGAAGCACCTATAAATCTATCACTCGGTGCCCAATCTGTCTACTTCTCAATTTACCAACAAGTGACGACGACAAAGGCCTCATCAACTTTACTCCTCGAATTCAGATAACAGCACACTGCCCGTTGAAAAGGTATCTGATGCAAGCAAAAGCAGTGAAATTCTAGAAAACTCTTGATTCTTTCTTTCAAGAAAAAAAAACTCCTCATCACACGCTTTCTTTTCCTTCTCTCTCAAACCCCACCAACCCCAGGTTTTTCAGACACACAACAAAAAAAGAAAAAAAACTGTAATGGCGGGAAAGCAAAGTCATAACAGTCATAGTACGAAGATAAGAAGACGAGGATATGCACACAGAATGGAAAAATGAAACCACTCTTGATTGAAACAAAGTAGTGGTAAATAAAACGTCAGTTGCAAGTGATGTGATATTGAATAGTATGACGACGACGAAAAGCGCTTAGTACGAGCCTAGATTGGGGGAATCTGGGTTAGCAAAAATGGTTCGAAGATGATGACGACAAGAAAACTTACGGCCGAACATGCACCACTTCTCCGCAGGGCGGGTACACTTGGGGTTGCAGCACTTGGTCTCGCCGGGGACGATACCCTCCGGCTGATCGAAGGGGATACAGAGGGACTTGGCGCCCATGCTGGGGGCACGGGCGTCCTGGGCCTCGCCGGAGTCCTCCTCGGCCTTGCGGGCGCTCATGTCCTTGATCTGGTCCTCGCACTCCTCGGTCAAGCAGTGGGGGATGATGCAGACGTTCTTGTCGTTGAGGGCGGGGGTGAAGTCGTCCCAGTTGGTGATGAGCTTGCGGTGGGAGCGGTACTCGTTGTCGGCGCGGTTGTACAGGTCCTTCTGGATGGTCTCGAGGAGAGCGGGGACGGCGGTCGCGAGATCGGCGATCTGGATGGGCGCCTTGCCGTCCTTGCCGGGGATGTCACGGCGAGCGGCGGTGACGAAGCCGCCGGCCATCTCACCGGGACCGAACTCGATGCGCAGGGGCACACCGCGCAGCTCCCACTCGTTGAACTTCCAGCCGGGGGAGTAGCCCTCGCGGAGGTCGGAGATGGCGCGGACGCCGGCGTCCTGGAGGACGGAGACCAGGCGGTCGATTTCGGCGTAGAGCTTGCTGCGCTCCTCGTCCGAGGTCTTGGCGGTGATACCCACGGGGACGATGACGGTCTGGTTCTCAGCCACGCGGGGAGGGAGGACCAGACCGCGGTTGTCACTGTGGATCATCACCATGACACCCAGAGTACGGGTCGACAGACCCCAGGAGTTCTGCCAGACGTGGATGGGGGGCTTCTTCTCGTCACTCTTGGCGGAGGGGTCCTCGACGGTGATGCCGAACATCTTACTGAAGTTCTGGCCCAGACCGTGGGAGGTACCACCCTGGATACCACGGCCAGTGGCGGGAATGTAGCCCTCGACGGTAGTGGTGTAGAGACCACCAGCGAACTTCTCCTTCTCGGTCTTCTGACCCTTGACGACGGGAACGGCCAAGAGCTCCTCGTAGATGCGAGCGTAGAGGTCGAGGATCTGCATAACCTCCTCATGGGCCGCATCCTGGGTCAGGTGGGCAGTGTGACCCTCCTGCCACAGGAACTCTCTGGTTCTCAGGAAGGGCTGGGGGTGCTTGAACTCCCAACGAACGACAGAGTTCCACTGGTTCAGCTTGAGAGGAAGGTCGCGGTGACTTCTGATCCACTTGGCGTAATAAGGGTACATGACGGTCTCAGAGGTGGGACGGATAGCGATCTTCTTCTCAAGGGGGGTGGAACCACTGTGGTATAGAGACGAATCAGTTAGCCATCACGCGACCAAAGATAACCAGAGAAGGAGAGTTGCATACGCATGGGTGACCCAGGCGACCTCGGCCGCGAAACCCTCGATGTGGTCCTTCTCCCTCTGCAGGACATCCTCAGAGACAAAGAGAGGGAAGGAGCAGTTCTTGACACCCATCTTCTTGATGTATCCGTTGAACCAGTTCTGGATCTCCTCCCAGATAGAGTATGAAGCGGGCTGGCGCATGATCAGCACGAGTGCAAGCCGGATAAAATAACCTAGAAACCACCCACCTTGAGAATGAAGCATCCAGAGACATCGTAGTAGTCGAGCATGTCACCCTTGGTCAGAACCTGCTGGTACCAACTGGGGAAGTCCTCCTCCTTAGAGACATCGATACCGATCAGAGCGGCACCATCAATCTTCTTCTTAGGAGCCTTGGAGGCGGGCTTCTTGGCCTCCTGCTTTCCAATTCCCTTGTTGGCAGCGTTTCCAGCCTTCTTGTCGGCCTTGTCTTGGGCCAACTTGGCCAACTTGGCGGCCTTCTTTGCAGCATTCTTGGAGACTTCGCCCTGGGGAGCAGCGGCATCGGCGGGGGCCTGAGTGCGATCGGGCAAGGTTTGAGCGGCGGCCGATTCGGCGGGAACCGCAGCGTCAGCGGGGGCTTGGCTGGACATTTTGGAGTTTGAGGAAATGACCTTCGGGCGGAAGAAGAAAGAAGGACCAAACTCGAAAATGCAGTCAGAGGTTGACAGAAGATGGGGTCGAGCGGTAGCGCGGAGAAGGGGAAAAGGCGTTAGGGAAGAGCCCCTCTTCTGAGTCAAAGTGGGATGTTTCTTTGCGCCTTCTCACCGCTCGGGGCCCGGCAGAACTTTTAGCGCAAAGGCCCTCTCCCCGAACAAGTCGAACGCAGCAGCAAAGCAGTCAAAAGCAAAAGCAAAAGCAGTCCTGTTAGCTGTCGGAGCTTTTCTTTCTTTCTTTTTGCACCCTTCTCCTTATCTCCTTGTCTGTTTCACAATCATGGCAGGCATCTTCGAGGCTCCGCGGAATGCGGACACCCTTTGTAAGTTTAATTTTCACATTTCCTCCGACTCCACGTTCCCCTGGACCTCTTCATACTGACTACGAGCTTCGCACAGTCTTGGGTGGGCAGAAAATCACCGGTGCTGATGTACGGGAGCAGAACGGTATGTGTTCGCAAGAAAGCTCAATGCTTACGGATGGATGTTGATTGAATCTCGCAGTCCTTGCTACGCAGGCGATCGCAAATGTCGTCAAGAGCTCCTTTGGCCCCTCCGGCTTGGACAAGATGATGGTGGATGACATCGGTGTATGTCTGCCCTCGCAACCCCCTCTACCCAACAACAGCTTCCTGACACTTACCTAGGATGTTACGGTGACGAACGACGGTGCGACTATCCTCAGTCTTCTCGATATCGAGCACCCCGCCGGAAAAATCCTCGTCGACTTGGCTCAACAACAGGATAAAGAGGTCGGTCCTGCCGCTTGCCTACGTCTCGTTCAGGAGAGGGGAGTTATTCACGCTGACCACCGTCTAGGTTGGTGATGGTACCACGTCGGTCGTTTTGATTGCTGCAGAGCTCCTGCGAAGAGGCAACGAATTGATGAAGAACCGCATACACCCCACGACCATTATCAACGGTTACAGACTCGCCCTGAGAGAAGCCGTCAAATATATGAATGAGAACATCACTACGAAGGTCGAGACCCTGGGCAAGGACAGCCTGGTCAACATCGCCAAGACTTCCATGTCCAGCAAGATCATCGGCGCAGATGGCGACTTCTTTGCCAACATGGTCGTTGACGCCATGCTGGCGGTCAAGACCATCAACCAGAGAAACGAGGTCAAGTACCCCGTCAAGGCGGTTAACCTATTGAAGGCACACGGAAAGAGCAGCAAGGAGTCGGTCCTGGTCAACGGCTACGCCCTCAACTGCACTGTCGCCTCCCAAGCCATGAAGACTCGGATAACCGATGCGAAGATTGCCTGCTTAGACATGAACTTGCAGAAGGAGAGAATGAAGCTTGGTGTTCAGATCACAGTCGATGATCCCGATCAGCTGGAGAAGATCCGCGAGAGAGAAGCCGGCATCGTCCTTGAGCGTGTCGAGATGATCCTCAAGTCCGGAGCTAATGTCGTCCTCACCACCAAGGGTATTGACGACATGGTGCTCAAGCTTTTCGTGGAGAGAGGTGCCATGGCCGTCCGCCGTTGCAAGAAGGAGGATCTCCGCCGGATCGCCAAGGCTACCGGTGCCACCTTGGTGAGCAGCCTGTCAGACTTGAACGGTGATGAGAAGTTCGAGGCCTCGAACCTGGGTCACGCAGAGGAGGTTGTGCAGGAGCGGATATCCGATGATGAGTGCATCCTTGTCAAGGGCACCAAGGTACACACCTCGGCGTCGATCATCCTGCGGGGCCCCAACGATTTCACTCTGGACGAGATGGAGCGTTCAGTGCACGACTCCCTCTGCGCCGTGAAGCGGACGTTGGAGAGCGGCAGCATTGTCCCCGGTGGTGGTGCTGTCGAGACGGCTCTTCACATTTACCTCGAAGAGTTCGCTGTCACAGTTGTATGTTGTCCACCACCCCAAACTTTCACACATATACCATATCGAGAATCTAACTATATCCTCTACAGGGCTCTCGCGAGCAACTCGCCATCGGTGAATTCGCCCAGTCCCTCCTGACTGTTCCCAAGACCCTGGCCGTCAACGCCGCCAAGGACTCGTCCGAGCTTGTCGCCCAGCTCCGTGTCCGACATGCTCTGTCGCAGCGTGTGCAGGACGGTGATGCCAACGAGGAGGAGAAGGCTATCGCCAAGAAGAAGACCTACCGCAACTATGGTCTCGATCTGACCAAGGGTCGTGTTCACGACACCCTCAAGGCCGGTGTCCTCGAGCCTAGCATGGGCAAGATCAAGCAGCTGAAGAGTGCTGTCGAGGCTTGCATTGCCATTATGCGTATCGATACCATGATCAAGTTGGACCCGGAGAGGAAGGAGGATGATGGACACGGTCACTAAATCAAGCTTGGTGGTGTCTTGCTTGCTTTGGTCAATCCTCTCTCTCCCTCAATTCCATCTTTTCCCTGCTTCTTCATGTGGAGTTCTTAGATATTTAGGATGAAGGAAGAGGAAAAGTATAATCAAGATATGAAGTATATTATTGTATCGCCTGAAGTGCTTTGCGTATAATTACCTGCTCTGGGGACTTGTGTTGTTCGAACTCGTCGAGTAAGACTGGTGCGGCGCACAGTGCTGAATCACTCTTGTTGATACCTTCTTTATTGTAGTAGGCAGAAAATTATAGGATCGGTAAGGTTGGCTTTAATATTCGATAGCTTCACTATCGCCGGTAGATTGTAAATACCTACCCCTCGACTATCCGAGCAGAACTCCCTGCTCCCTGCTTTGCAACAACAGGCTTCCATGAACAAACCATGATAACAAGCTTTCTAAGAACAGGAAGAAGACAGGCAAAACTTTAAAAAAAAAAAAAAAAAAAAAAAAAAAAAAAAAAAAAACCCGCCAAAAAGAACAAAGACAAGGGAAAAGGCCGAAACACCAAAAAAAGCACACCCCGAGAGCCGGAAAAAAAATGAAAAGCAAAAAC
>WOUI01000269.1:0-47483 GCA_012184565.1 Aspergillus floridensis | reverse complement strand
CCCCGGCCGAAAAGCAGAAAGTACCACAATAGACTCCCCGGTCCCCACCATTCAGCCAATTTTTGATGAGGTCATACTGACCAGGGAAATAACCGATTAAGAACGCTGATCGTTCCTTTTCAAAAGACATGAGAGACTCGATGTTGTGGATTGTACTCCGCATGGATACAAAACACCCTATAGTTTCGACCGTTCCGAGTTTCGATACTCGGAGAACTCTAAACCTCCTCGATGGCACGGGTAATCGACAAGATAACTTACTTATCCCAGCAGAACCTCCGATGGTGAACTTGCCTTCGGAATTGCCGTGCATGATTCGGATTTCGAACCAGATTCTTTTCCGATCTTGCCTCGGAAGCCGGACTACTGTACTCATGTAAGAATTGCTGTTTGTCTGCCGGACGACAGGTACGAGTGCACTTATTCGCCACTCACCCGACAGTGACTGGAACCACAATCTCGATCGCTTGAAAGGAAATGGAAGCATGTCAAGCTTCCAAGTTCACTTCTCCATTTCCTTTCTTGGAATCGTCATGCTTAGCAAAGATAAAAGCTTATACCTTAAGTTCTCAACACTATCCAATCCACGTTTCCATCACGGGCAAATTACTTTTGTCAGCGGATACGGAGCTTTACAGATCACCGTTTCGAAGCACCTTGCGGGCAAGACTGAGGAGCGAAGACCCCGAGCGCTCAGCGTTGACATGCTAACTAGACACCTATCCACTACACTAGTTAGCCGGTACCTCTTTTAGCAAATTTAGACTACAAAAAGCCGAAAAACATGCATATCGTTGGTGTTATGGGCGGTGGGGGTCTCCCTCCAGCAATGAAGATGATCCATTATCCAACCATAAGCAGCGAAGATCGGCAATCTCGTCCTACGATAGTGGTTCTCAGCTTGCCTCAATTGGGCGAGTGCCGCAAAAGGATTGCGATCAAGCCCCAAACATTGTCTTCTCCAGGACGAACGGCAGTGGGCGTGTGGAGAGATGGGAGTGGTTAAGCATGATGGTAATTCCAGAAGGAAGGAGATGTTCAGGTGGAAGGCTTGTATAGCACCAGCACCAGTCCAGGACCAGCTACAAGGAGTTCGAACTTACATGCATATAGGCGGGTGGAGGGTGGATATCATGCAGACACCACCAGATGCCGTGTCATTTGGAATCCAGCCAGAAACATGCAGTCATCTGATCTCTGCGATTGTTGCCCGCTGATATATATCTCGCCAGCCATTACGGAGAGCTCTAGTATATGGTCAATAAAACATACTTTCGAAGGACCGCACCTTTGATTATACCTCAGAGTTTGTCCCCACGGACTAAGAAAGTCTACTCAATTACCTTATCCTCGACTTCGACCGCCATGGATAGGATGATAAAACATCGGCACATGCTCGGAGAATTCCTACTTCCCCCACCCACCCGGACCATCATTGAAAGCGAGTGCACCACTTAGTACCTGTGAAGTTCGGTTTAAGAATAATTCTGCAGACCAAACCAGACCATTGTTCTTGGTAGCCCGTTAGCCACTTAATGTGGGTATGGCGCTAGCTCCAGCTTCTAGCACCCATTTGACTACCTGTCTATCTTGATATTTGGGTTGTGCCGCATTTATCCGAAAGGCGGCGGTGCAGCCTGTCCAAACATCCGGCGCCAGCAAGACTGCTTGAGAATTGGTGGTAGGAGATGTCATCCCAGTGGCATTAATCCGCATGATTAATATTGTATCCTGAGAAATGATGGGATTTTTCCACATCATGCCGTGTCGAATTGTTGTCGACTTGGATGTTCACTATCTAGTGTTATGCTAATGTACAGTGCACACACAGTAAAAGCCTGCCTGCACCACGGGGCGTGCAATCGCACCGCAGTGGGTGGTCCCTGTCCCAGTTCTGCACCCTTGCCATCCAAAAGTTCACACCAAACAAGTCGGAACTTCCCCGGGGTTGACCGGAGAAAAGTGATTGCCTAAGGCGGGTCCTGCTAGTCCGCCCCAGTTGCAACTAAAACTTCCTTGCCCCTACGAACCCCGGTTGGTCACCTTTAGAGGTGAATCTTCCGGAAGGCTCATGGAACGGAGACAACGGAGCCACGGGTCGATGCGCGTGGAAGATGGATAAAGCCACTATCGCTCGCTACAGGATAGTGCGGCTTTTCCGGTTCGGCCTATTGCCCTTTTCGAGATTCGACATTATGAAATCTCTTGTGTCTACCGACTCTACCCTAATTTTGGAATTTTTTTTGGATTCAGCTCGGAGAACAGGCCAGCAAAGACGAGTGAACTCGGAAGACTCCAATTGAGGCGATAGCATCGGTGGTGGACAGAGGGGTCATCATGACGATCTTCTACCTGCCGACCGAAGGTGCACTTATTGCTATTGACTGGGTAAGAGAAGGGGAGGGGAGGGGTAGCCGACCAACAAAAAAAAAAAAAAAAAAAAAAAAAAAAACAAAGAAAAACTATGCAATCAAGCATTCAGGGTCTTTTGATTACTGTGGGCAGCACGAACCCGTTAGCAGTGTCATCTAAATTGTGGTGGCAGCCTCGGTGCTATCTTGGCATCAACCATTGCCCGAAAGGATTGGACCCTGCAGCGGGTAAACTTACTGAGTATGTGATGGCACGATCAGTCTGACTTTAATCTGTCACCTTGGGCCTTCGATACGAGGAAGGACAAGCTGTGTGAGGTCACTGCTAATCTAACAATTATTTCTTCAATAATCACTGAACCTCCTCGATGATAGACAGTATTCTAAGCTACAAGTGAACAAGCTACCCTTGCAGTGAAGGCATTGCAGTATTAGAAGTCTGCCCTGGCTTCCCCGCGTCCTTACGTACTGTAAGTTACTAAGTTACCTCCTTTAATGTCTAGTAGGCCCCCACCCCTTGAGCATTTATCCGTTAGAACATGCTTCCTTACTACTAAGTACAGTACTGTATATGCAGTGCTCATCAACCCCCGGAGCTTTTCCCTGCCTAGCTACCTAACTAGTTTGGCTCAAGCTCAGAGGATCAATTGTCGATGAGAGCGAGCCTGGCAGCAGTAACTCCACTCCATAACCACCCTAGACCTCGCCTGGCGAGCCTCGGTCAGCCCGGCCACACCACAACCCTTCGGTTTAGTAAGGGAATTTCTCCTTGGCGTCACTGGTTCTGCTGCATGCCGCACGGGATATTTTTATCCAGTAATAATCAGTAGGTAACTTACTGAATAATAGTTAAGCCGGACCCTGACCGAAAAAAAAAGGAACCAAAGGAATAAACCAACAAATAGAAATTGTGGTAGTGGCTTCGCCCTTGATCTGAATAACCTCAAGAGATTCAATAATACCAGATGGTTACTGGACGGTCGGTCCACCTGCTCGCCGCCCGTTCTGATCGGCACGTTTTGGAGATTGGGGGTTCTCGTCGATCCGAGTGAGAGTGGTTATGGTTATTTCCCATGGCTGTCAGGAGCCGAATAGTTACGGTTCCTAAGTTAGTGTTCTATGATGTGATCTGAGGGAAATGCCGACCTCCACGTTTAGGCTTGACGCTTTGCCTATCGGTCAATCTATGTAAGGCCTACTTATTTCTCCGCCCAGCCAGAAACAACTCGGAGCCGACGGAGGAAAAGGGGGCCCAAGGAAATTACAACAGACAACAATTAATCCCACGGCCTTGATTGAAGTGCAATTTGATGTACAATGGGCTTTTTACCCCGTACGTCGAGGGCAATAATTACATAGTAAATCCTCAACAAAATCGAGAACACTGGGTTTTTTTTTTTCATCTCCTTCCGTTGCTAATTCCCCACACATGCTGGCAAGAGTTCTATACCTGTCAATCTATACCAATATAGGCTTCCGAACCCTAACTGCAGACCCGCGATGTCTCACCAACTTCTCTCTCGTGGTCGGTTTTTAGTCTCTATCGACCAGCCCCAACACGTGAGCCCATTGAATAATGAAGTGGGCCATGTAGTAGCACGGATTGACAGCCTCGGGTTATTGAATAGCCACCAGTTTGTGCGCCGACCGCAAGAGAAAGCTAGCTACCTTTTCCTTACATGCAACAAACTTATCTGAATGACGATCGCATGCGACAAGCATCCCCCGACCACCGGTCTTGACCCCATGTAAGCGGACTAGGAAAAGTCTTAGCTGCTTAATGCTCGTACGCAATGGCGCACGGGTCCCTGGCTTGGTTTTCCGCGTGCCTGACTCCAAGAAATCCCCCGTAGCCTGTTTTTGTGCTGCTGCAAGCCTGCAACGGAATTGGATTCCCTCCAGTCTATGGCCGTCTCCAGGTCCATCCGTTCCCTTGGGACAAACTGTGGCTGAGGGATGGATGCCCTTTTTTGTTTTCTCTCTCTTTTCTCCTCTTCCGGGGATTCTTTACCTAATTTTCTTCGTCAGTCAGTCCCCTCAATAGCATCCTTTTCTCTTCCTTTCTATTCTATTTTTTTCCCGCGCGGTAGCTAGAAGAGAGTTAGGAGGAAAGTGCCCGTGGGTGGTTGCAAGTGAAACAAGCTTGTCAACCGCGGCAGAACAGAGTGAGACTTGAGGGTCGCGCGGCTGAGGTTATTTTTGGTCTTACTACTACTACTTATTCACTTAGTAGTTGGTGTACTGTACGTACCGTCCACTGCTCGTCTCGAGAACAGCATGTAGCGATCCATGGTAGGTTAAGCATTTGATTCATGATTCTATTCTTGATGATCATGGATGATCTGCAAATATTTCTGAACTGGTATCCATATAGGGTAGTGCTAACCTCTTGCTAGCTCTAGAGAGAGAGGGAACAGACTCCGGCGATGGTGGCTAAGTACCTATACCGACTTGGAAGTACTAGGAGGTCACCGGTTACCGGCTCGATCGAGAGTGGTTATGTTTCTTCCCTGCGGGTAAACTACCTTTATAGTAGTCTTACTCTGCCACTACTATTCTCCTCACTATGGCTATTGCAACTAGGTAGTACCTAGTGAGAAGTGAAGACTGCCACTATCATGCTTGAATTGGAGGTATGGACTCAGATGGATGAGCAGATCGGCAAGAGCATTGAGAGACAGTTCCCTTCCTGTCGAACGAACCGGTGGGATTGCGTCCGCTCAGTAAGCTCAAAGCTACCTACCCAACCCTCTCACAACGCGGGCATATCCTGCGTGGGCCGTTGTCTCATCGCTATCTCCAAAGAGGAGCTTTACCCCTGAGATCCTGCGTTCTGCGTCCTGGCTACTAATGGGCAAAGTGGGCTGAGCCATCATCAACTCGCCAATAAAGCTTCTGCGATGATCTGGCTCATAGTCGAGTGAGGTTCAGCTACAGCACATCCCTGGAGGGCGTGGAAAGGCCTTCCAACACCCCGCCACACTATAGAAGCAAGAACCCAGACAACCATGGGGAGAGGCTTGCTGCCCCTCCCCGTCTTCCTCCTCCTGGACTGCTGTTGACCCTGATCTTCCCTTCCCGTGCGCCATCGGCTGCCTGCAGGAAGGAATTCTTTATCTTACTTGTCACTGCCTTGTGCGTCGCACAGATCCCGGGTCAACACGAGCTGCCTAGGATCAGCCACTGAGTAACGGTGATTCGTGGCTTTGTACTGTACTTCTGTACTTTCCTCCCTGCCAACTTCCCATGGACTGACCCTGGACCCTAGCAATCCCCGGCTGCAGCCTGCAGTATGCAGCCTACAATGACATTTTGATCCAGGGTGTGTATGTGCGCCTGTGTACAAGGATGAAAGGGACATCACGTCACTGTCCCTTGTTCCGATCAAATCTTGATCTAATTGTGATTGGGGGTGGCAGAGCGAACAAGATAATCTAGCCCCATTGCATGCTATCAGTGGCTGGAATGCGCTTCTCAGTTCTTTACCCTTGTCCCTCCTTTGCCTGTCTCATGTCTTCATACCCAATGCCGACCAGAACGATCATCCAATTGTGCCCTGGTTTGGCGGCATCATCGTCAAGACCACGCCATGTATAGGCCAGCTTACTGGTGGACTACCTAGTGCGAATCACATTTTCCACTGACTGGTTTAAGGTCTCTGTATGGCGCCAATATGTCTCAGTTCTGAGAGGACTATCGGACAAAGACCGTCCAAGACTAGCTGCTTTGAACTCTGAGTTGAGATACCCCTACCTACCCTTCCGGTCTATCTCAGGGGGACTGAAGAATTGGGCTGAGACTCCTGAGCTTTGGGATCTCTAAGCGGATGGAGAGATGAGAGCAAGAGACAATATGGCGTGGCATCGTTCGCATAAGGAGTATCTCCAGGGGATCCGACCGAGGCAATAGAGCTTCTTGTGTGCGGCATGGTCTCATAGTCGGCGACTGCCAGTCCTTGAGTCGGCGACTGATTATCTCCAGCCACTGCCCACAGGCGACTGCTAGCCCACACAGAGAGGAGTATTCATCTCATTGGTGCGAATGGCAGTGCACAACCAAAGCGATGTCACCGATGGAGGATTAGAGCCATGTGCGAGTGTAACTAAGCCTACAAGATGACGCTTCAGCATGTGTGCTTGCGAAAAGAGTATAAAAAAGCATTAACGTACTTCAATCTCACAGTGCTTTCTAATTTCAACAACAAGCCTTAAATCAAAGCCTTGATCTGTTACTGCGTACACATCCTGGCCGTCACAATCAACAACTTCGCCAGATCAGGCCATGTTCCAGATCAGGTGGAATTAAACGAGACCAACATTTTACATAACTATACCTTCAGGTATTTACGATCAAGCTCCAACCCAAGCTTGTATAGTACATAGCAGCCTCTTGTAGAAAGAAAAACGCAACAAAGCAGCCAAGAGAAACCAAGCCGACGATATTCCCAGTTTGTACCATAAGGTACTGAGCAGTCGAACCAAGTCCAACCTAGTGTCCTTTAGTCATAGTTAGTAATCTCAGGTTGACTAACTATTACCTACACAATCTATACGACAAATCCAACGCTCGCCGTATCCACCAGTCAACTACTCAACCTTGAACCTACTTGCATAGTACAATACTCACTTAACAAACCATCAGATCAAATCACATATTACAGAGCGAGAAAAAAAAAAAAAAAAAAAAAAACTCCCCATACCTCTAGCTAATAAGTTATTCAACAACCTAACCAAAGAAAAGCTAAGAAAAGAAGCCGACAACCAGGACAGAGTAAAAGGTGCCTACAAGTACAGAGTAAATCATAGACTCAGAGCGAAGGAAAAAAAAAAAAAAGATATATATAGTATCATATATGGGTCCCCTTTCCCCCCTCCGAGGTCCTCTCCGTCCCCCATCCTTTTTTTATCTTTCCGATATCAATTCGCTACCGGCCAAACCGTTTCCCCGCCACCCACACAATACGAGCTGCTGCCCCGTCCCCCAAATTTTTCCCGAGCTTAGGAGCTTGGGGGAAGGACACCAAGGGTTTGAAAGGTGAAGCGTGTGCTTGTGTGCTTGGGTATTTATCCTGTTTGGGGAAATCGTGGGTGTGTTGTAGGTGGGATGCTCGTTTACCCCGTATACATTATTTAGATTTGCGGTGGTGGGTTGTGGGTTTGTTGAATTTGAGGTGAGTGGGTTTTTGACTTAGTAGTACGTACGGTACAGTAGGTAGGTAAACTAGTGTTGGGAGAGGGCGCTGTGCCTGCCTGCCTGCCTGCTTGCTTGCCTGCCTGCCGGTGGACTTACGCGCGGGCCGTGGACGACCTACCGGTAAATTAAGCGGCGAGACTAAATTCACCCAAGCTTGTTTCTTGCACGTTGGGGCCTTATTTTCTACCTTGGGAGTAGGAAAATGACAAGGGGATGATGTTGTTTGGGATAGCTGAGTTTTACTGAGATAAGTTGTGAAGTGGGATGTGTGTATGAAGACACATGACATATACCCTGCAGTCGGTCAGCTGATCTGTCACGTTGTTCCTGCCATCCTACACCCTACATCGACACGTCCAATGATGTCTCACTTGCAGCTCTCTACACACAAATGAAGCCCTGAACCCTGAAAGAAACAGCCTGTCATGCTGGGTTCATCATTATTTGCAAGTGCTTTTGGCTAAATGACATGGGGGTAGGTAGGCATTAACAAATGTAACGTGCGCCGACAGTGCAACAAAGAAGGGGAAAAAAGGGAAACACCACCACCACCACCCCCCTAGCTAATCAACGACCATCCTATCATCCGAATGGAAAACTCCCTCCTCCAAGTCCCCTTCGACGTCACACTGTGCTGGCCAAAGCGTATCCTGCGTCCGGGCCGATTGTCCATAACCAACCAAGCTGGAGCCCAATGCAGGTCCTTTGCGCTGGCCGGAATTACCAGAAACATGGCCAGTCAGCGTTACACTTGGGCCGTTTCCTCCAAGATCGACACCCTGTTGGCTGTGTGGACTAAGCTGGAGAAAGACTGGGATAATTTTTACGGGTCTTGGCCAGAAATGGGATCGCTGATAACACACCACACGCCAGTCCAGCATAGCGTCACCGGTTTTGGTAGCATGTCTCACTCAACTCGCCACGGGGCTGCAAGCTGGTGGGACTGAGGCAGAGACTTTTTCATTTCGATGCTATCTATCCGAAGATCTTGTTCGAAGGCAGGGTCCTGCAATCAAGGAAAATCAACCTCGCGAGAGGGCTGGCTGCTAGTCAAAAGATAGTGGCGCTTTGCTCGACGGACCGGTTGTTATAGCAGAGAGGGAACAATCTGCCCCAGAATTGATACGCTCCCCGATTCATCTCTTTCACGGAGACCAACCATCGAGCGAAGCTGTTCTCGGTTCGGCTGGGATTGGTGCTCCGTAGATGAGTGACCTAAACCCCCATGTTAGAGGGGGTGTGGCAACGGGCCAGTCGGAAGACAACAGCTCACCCCCGCATGGGTCAGACTTACTTCATGGTATCTCTGTAGAGCATGCCAGTACCGCATCGGCAGCCCAAACCTCTTCGTAACCGTCTCCTTCTTGATCCTTACTAAGGCTTTCAAGTACAATGTGGAAAGCGTTTCACGGGGCAGGTAGATGTGGTCGCCAACGGCAACCCTGCCGGGAAACTTCCAGCCGTGGCGCTCATATATAACCTCTATGAGTCGCGTTAAGATGTCTGCCTGCCATGTCGCCAAGAGCTCGCGGTTGAATGCTTTCACGTGCAGTTCCAGGTTCATCAGATCGTGTCGGAGTCGATGGGTGTTTGTCCGTAGCTTGCCGATCTTATGAATCAGCATCTCATTGGTCGTTTCCAGGGTGCGGAGAGTTGAAGAGTATCTCTGGAGGTAGAAAGAACGGTCAGTGTCTGTTTGATCTGAGGTTTTCTCAATTTCTCGAGTTCAACTGAGCTGACGAACCCTCAGTGACACGTGGGCGGTATTGCTGTCAGGTTGAGTTAAGTCTGGTGACTGGAAATGAGACCGGTAGAAGGACATGCCAGGCCCGTATCGCAGGACAAGCTCAGCGTTCATTGTGACACTTCAGTCACAGAATGTTGGAAGAGCTAGAGACTAGAGGATCAATAAGTGGCTTTTTGGTATGGAAGATAAAGCCGTGGTGCTAACTAAGTAACGATGGCACTGCATGTACTGCTGTTGTGAAGGACCAGGTGCTGGTAAACACACTGTCGACTGTTGACTGTGCAACAGCGCAGCAACAGTGGTTCAACACAGGGAAAGGGCGACCTGCCTGTTTGTCAGAATTTACTGCGTGGCCCTGGAAGAAGTGACCCAAGAAATGCGCGCACAGTCAACCATTGCTACATAACTACCTCTGTGAGTTGTGTTCCTTGCGACCTAGAGTATATCACTGATAGTTGGCGCTCAGCGTAACAGCTCATAGTTTGCTTCCCGACGCCTTGCCGAATTCGAAGACCAGCTTGCCGAATTGTTTGCCCTCCTTCATGTCCTGGAAAAGATCATCCAGTGCCGGAATATCGCCCAAGTCGCTTTGAACTACTCGAGAGACAACAGGATGGATCTTTTGGCTCCTCACAAACTCGACCATCTCTTTAAACTCTTTGCGCGAGCCCATCGTAGACCCACGCACCTCAATATTCTTCAGCACCGCTTGCATCAAGAAAGGCATTTTGGGAGCGACCGTCATCCCATAGACCGAAAGGATGCCGCCAGCCTGCATCAATCAGTATTCTCTTCGAGCAGACAGCAACGGGGGCGCAACCCACCTTGAGTAGCTTGACAGCCTTTTCGACTGCATCGCCTCCGGCACCGTCGATGACCGCATCAAAAGCCGCCTTTCCGGAGGGAAGCTGACCCAGCAGCTTTTTCTCCCATCCTTCCTCCTTATAATTCACACCACCCCTGGCTCCCAGCTCAACCGCCTTCTTGATCTTCTCCTCGCTCGAGCTGGTCACATACACGTCGACTCCCCTGGCCACCGCAAATCGCAGAACCATGAGAGCCACCCCACCTCCGATCCCCGTTACCAGGATGGCAGCCCCCTTGCCCGAATTCCTCTCGCCAGCCTTGACCACCAACGCCCGCCACCCGGTCAACCCCGTCAAAGGAAGCGCCGCGGCCTCCGCATCCGATAGATGTTCCGGCGCTTCCTCAACCTCGCACTCCTCGATAGCCACATACTCTTGCAGCGTCCCCTTGTTGTACAGTTTCGTTCCGCCCATGATCCGATACCCCTTGGGATCTTCCGGGCCATCAGGCGAGCTGTCCCAGCCTACCCCAGGATTCAGGATCACTCGTTTCCCCTGCCAGCGCTGCGGGTCGGCGACATCGGGACCCGCCCCGACCACCGTGCCCACTCCGTCGGCACCGAGGGGGACATCAAATGTGACTCCCGGGTACAGATGTTGGCGTAGGAAGACATCGCGGTGGTTGAGCGAGGCCGCGGTCAGCTTTATGAGTAACTCGCGGCCCTGTGGGGTAGGCAGAGCCTGTGCCTGCACGGAGAGGGGATAGTAGACCTGGCCCGGTTTGCCTTCTGTTTTGGTCAGGAAGACGGCCTTAGACATTTCGACGCAGTTGAAGTCTCTCGTCGTTGTAGGATATTAATTGTGATGGAATTGGGGTAAGGGAGGGAGTTTAGCGATCAGGGGGAGCGAGAAGATGAAAGGGCGGGCCCAGCTTTAGTTATTTATCAGTGCGGGGGAGCTTGGATTTGTTATCAAGTGCCGAGGATATCCTTAGATCCGATCGTCACTAGAGCTGGGAGTATATGCTCTGACTGAGCATTCTTGATGTTGAGGAATCACCAATTGCTATCATACTTCAAATAAGAGCATCTCTTCATGGAACTAGGTAGCAGATATAGCATATCGAGAGATTAATTGCCATTTTCAAAGTTCAATGCCACAGAAAGTCGTGCCCAGCCGAGGACGGATTATTATATCAACCTCAACACCAAAAGAGGAGACGTGTTCACCTGTCTCATCGACCGATGATGAAGAATTAATTTCCATACAAGTGACTTAACACTCATGCTGCAGCCATGCCAATGCTCTACCTATCTCGCTCAGAGTATGATACTGCCGGCGATGCAACCACTATGTCCTCGGTGCCTCAGGCCGACATAAATTGTACACTCTGTAATCAAATTACCGGCACCGGTATCATACCAGTATGGTATTGCAAGCGGAGGCAAACATTCCATACCAGCAAGCCCATCAACGGAACCTTACATTTTGCCGTTGCAGTCCCTCAGAAAATGTTACTCCCCTCGACGACAACGTCGAAACGGGGTATTTTCTTCCTGTGCCTGCTGGGAGCTTTTGGCGGGCGGTGGAAGTATTCATTCTGTGCGGATTCTGGGACTTTTGATATCGGGGGGCATGTGAGAAGTGTGAGGCAGATTTATACATACATCTTTGGTGTATATATAATGCAAAAGGTAGCGGAAGCATTCGAGATGATCCGCCCCCCCAGAGGCCCCGGCCTGGATAATGACCTGCCCGAACTCGGTCAACCGAGATCCAATGAAGTGTACTGTACCATCATCACGAGATACATGCCACCGTCTTGCGAGCTCTTTTACTCGGCAGGTACGGGTATGTACTCGTGAGCTTTCGATCTACACATGTATAGATCGCCGATCAAACGTCAAACAATAAGGTAACAAACTGTCAAGCCATTGATCAAGGCCCTGAGAACAAACCCGGATGTCACGTCAACCTCTCGACGGCCAAAACCAAGGTTTAAATTATATTGTAAATCAAGTATATCTGCACATATTGATACAGTGCAAAGTACAACACTAACCACCCATCCAAGCAAGCAAGCAAGCAAGCAATAAAAGTATACTTCCAAGCCCGGCTCGGTGGGAAAAGCGACAGAAATTACTTAAACCGGGCAAGTGACCAAACCTTAAGGGCGATTGAATTTCCGCTGTAACCGGCCGAGCTTTCCTTTTTTTTTTTTTTTTCTCTTTTTTTATTTTACCTGTGGATTATTCTTGATGGGTTGGGAAGAGTGCTTGGTGATTGATTGATTCCGTGGTGGCTGATGCTGGCCGGACTCGGAGAGTAGGAAGGAGTAGGGCTGCTGTTTGTGCTGTTGCTTGTTGCTATTGCTGTTGCTATTTGCGTTTCTGCATGAAGCAAAAGCAAACGAGGCAGCTTTGCCTCAAATTTAAGGACTAGATAGCTATATGCATACCCGTAGACACGGAGAGCTACCTATTGATTCCGCCAGCCTATTCTTTTTTCTTTTTGGGGGGCTTATGAGTGGGAAAGTACTGTACAGTACGCAAAAAAACAGGCAAAAAAAGAAAGCGACACGTCGAGGAAGAAGCCGAAGCGTTTGCGGCTGGTGTGTGGGCCAGTCAACGTCAGGGCGTGGTCGTAAGGGAGATGGAGTTTGGCTGGGGAAGAGATCGGGCCACGCACCCGATCCTGGAGGTCGAGCTTTCCAGTAGTACTGCAGGTACTGCCGGTGTAAACAGGGATCGTCTTTATTCTTCGATCCGCGTGGAATACACATAATAGTTTTAAGTACTTCCGTATCAGAGATTGTGCTTGCAGAGGATGTGTTGTGCATGGGTGGTCACCACCGTGGTCACCATTGTGAGTGGTGGTCTACCCAGGCTTTGTCTGTGAGCGGCACTGTGTGTTATGAGTAGGGGCCTGGCTACTAGGAGTGTAGTGTGTAATAATGAGTGAATGAATGGATTGACATCAATTATTCAGGCAAGGTCGAGAATTTACCCTTACTGATGAGGTAATGTACTTCAATTGACTCGAGGGTGGCTGGTAGTCAACTTGAACTTAACTTATGGGGAAAAATGGCGAGAAAAGCGACGATACACGAAGAGAGTCCGCCTTATTGCCACATCCCACCGCTCATTCGCCGCTCAGCCCTTGGCTCATTTTTCTCACTCTTGAACTTCCCAAACTTGCCCAGGAACTGATCCTTTCGATCTTCTGATCTCGAACTCGAACTTCGTTCATCCCGTCTGCTGCTGCTGCTGCTCCTCCGAACCTGCAATTCCTCCCACAACCTTTTTACGCTCTACACAATTCTGTCGCCGTCTCGATCAACTTGGGCCTGGTATGTCTCTCCTGCTCTCCCTCCACCATCCAAACCTCGTTTGCCTCCCTCCGCTCCCCGTCTTCGTCCCTCGGGTTCGTTGGCTGATCGATTCTCTCTTCTCTCCACACAGCCAAACAGCTTTGCGTCCTTGTTTCCTACCAAACACATCCCTCTAAAAATTTTCGAAACCAACGCGTTCGCCTCACCTCTGACCGTCGACCTTTCCCTCGATTTGTCTTCATCTGATCTGCTGGACTCGGCCTTGTCTTTCCCGTCTCAACCAGCTATCCTTTTCTTCCACAATGCCTACGCCACTTCCCTCTAGTTTTGCCTCAGCCGCCGCCGGCAACATCCACGACTCTTCCAACCGCAGAGGAGATGGAGCTCCCGGTGGAGAATGGTATGCCTGACCCGTTCCTTGCCCAACACCTTGTCGCGCGTCCGTCTCCTCGTTTGCCAACAGCCCCCGTCCAAATCCGGCCGGGGACCTCCTAGTTTTGTGGTGGAACAAGAAAAACTGACAACTCATTCCTACTTCCGCTGTGGATGCACAGGTCTCGCACTCGCATGAACGGAGCAACACAGACCTTCCGCCGCCCCTCAGTCGCGACGAACCCGTCGCATAACCGGGATACGAGTCAACCGAACTCGGCCACCACTCCCACCGTCGGCACCTACACCCCCCCGCATATGTCCTCGAACTACCAGCCTAGCGCACTCCGGAACGGTGCCACCACGGAAACTCGTTATTCCAAGGACCTGCTGCTAAATCTCTATAAGAACCAACGGGACACCGGCTCGCTGGGAAAGAACGTCGCAGAGTACTTCGTCGCCGACTGGAATCCCCACTCTTCCGAAACCTCCCCCGTCAATGGAGCATGGGGCAAGCGCGAAGATTCCAAGGACAATCCGTCCGGTCCGGAGGTCTGCTGGGATCATGGGGGCCACGTCGAGCCGCTGGGTCTCATGGAACCGACGGACGACGAGAAAGAGGTGCGTCTTTCTTACGTGTTATACCCCGCCACATCACCTATGGACTATTTTCAAATTCTGTCGGGGCATCTTTGCTAAATTGTCCAGTTGTTTACTTCTTCCGTCAACTCTCCGCTCAAGCCGCCACCCATGAACGCCTCGAAAGAGAACACCGCTACCGGCGCGGGAGGTCGCAAGCTGTCCATTTCCCAGGGTCATATGAACAACTACAACACCTCCTCTCCCAGCGCTGGACGTCCCGGTCCCCGGCGTCGGGAGACGGCCGATTCGCCCGCGAATCCAATGTCTCCTACCACCAGTGGCTCTCGCTTCTTCCGTGACGAACCGACCACGTCCACCCCGCCACCCTCCCTGCTGCGCCGCAAGACCGACTTCCGCGATACTTCCTCTTCCACTGCTCGGTGGGAGGAGAAGGAAAAGGAGAATCTGGGTAAGGAGCCTGGTGCAGATGTCGCATCTCCATTTGGCTCGCTGAAGCGGAGCTCCACCAATCCGTTGAGCGTGGCACCAGGTGGGCCAAGCTCGCCTTGGGCGGCCGCCTCGCAAAATGCCAACAATTCACCGATGGGTGCGTTCGGATCCTTTTCTCTTGGACCGGGAACGAGCACCACCCCCACCACGGAGAAGAAGGCTGGGTTTGGCAGTCTCCGCGGAGAAAGTCGCCTAAAGGGACTCTTCTCCAAGGACAGCTCCGAGGACATGGCGGCGGCGGCTCTCAAGGAGAAGTCGTCTCTTAGCAGCCTAGAGCGCTTTGCTGATGTGGAGGGTGAGAAGCGTGCGCAGTCCCCCTGGGGCGAGCCTGTCAAGACCCGCACCGGTCGCAGCGAGACGAACCCATTCCAGGAAGAGCTTCGCAGTGGCAGCGCGGCGCTTGGGGGCTCTCAAGAGATCAATCCCCAGCCCCAGCCCCCGTCCGACCATCTGGGCTTTGCGGCGTTTGGCATGACCTCGAGCATCCCCGGATTTCGGGAACTGATGCAAAGCCACGAAAATTCCCGGAACCCTACCCCGAGTCTTCTGCAAGGACATGAGCCTACTAGCCCGACCAATACGAACCCCTACCAGAGCCCCCACGGTGACCGACACGAGGTGGATGATGTCGAAACCGACGGATCCGATATTCAAAACACCACCCACCCCGGTATCACTGGCCTGCGGGATACCTCTGCTTTTGGCTCCATCCGACGCGTCGGCTCGGGCATGGACCTGCCGTCCATTGACCGCAGCCAAACATCGAGTGCAGCTGGAAACAGAAGCTTTTCAAGCCTGGGCGGTCTAGGTGGTCTCCCTCCCATTGGGGGTGCTGCTGGATGGCCCACGAGCGCTGCCGTTGGCACCCCCACGCGCGAACGATCTGCGTTCGCGGGCGGCTTCGGTGACCCGATCTTCGGGACTATGGGTGACCTGCAGTCTCCAAGCTTGTCGACGCTGGGAGGAAGCGGCTTGTTTAGCCCTCATGCTGGGATCACTGGAACGGGCAGTCTGGGTCGCTCGAGCAAACTAGGCTCGCTCTTCCCCCCTGCCATGCAAGAGCAGATGCAGGGTGACCAGATCCGGCCCGATCTCGGGGCTTTGGACGAGGCTGCCCGGCAATCTGGGGAGATCTTCGACGGACTTTTGGCGGATCAGGGCCCACTGACGCACGGAGCAGAACTACAGCCTATCGATAAGACTGTGCAGGGCGGCCAGCCAGCCACTTCGACCTCTCAGACTCCTGTGTCTGCCGTCGGCTCTGGTCCTGGCTCCATGGTTCCTGATGCGCCGCAACCCAGTCAGACCCCCGGAAATTCTGGGTCTGTCCCCCCGGCGCAGCAACGGACCATGGTGATGCCTGACCGCATGCGCTGGATCTACCGTGACCCGCAGGGTAACATCCAAGGCCCGTGGACTGGACTCGAGATGCATGACTGGTTCAAGGCCGGGTTCTTCAGCCCCGATCTGCAGATCAAGAAGCTCGAGGACCCCGAATTCGAGCCGTTGGCACAGCTGGTTCGCCGCATCGGCAATTCTCGCGAACCGTTCTTGGTACCCCAAATCGGCATTCCTCACGGCCCGGACCCTGCCCCCGGACCCTGGACCGGCAACACGAGTGGCACGGCGCAGCCTCCCTTCCCTGGCAGCTTTCCCAGCTTTGGTACCACCCTGACCGCCGAGCAGCAAAACGCTTTGGAACGTCGCAAACAGGAGGAGCAGTACCTGATGGCCCGCCAGAAAGAACATCTGGCTCAGCAGCAGGCTCTGATGAAGCAGATGCAATTCCAGGGCGTTCCCCACTCCATCCACCCTCATCAGCTTCAGCACCATTCCAGTGCTCACAGCCTCCACAGCCAGCCTAGCTTTGGTAGCATCGCTTCTCCGGTTGGCTTCCAGCCCTCACCGATCCAGGCGCCGATGCAGCAACAGCAGTCCCAGCAGCAGTCCCAGCAGCAACCTCCGTCCGTTGCCGGCTTCTTTGATGCGGCTGCCGCCATGCGAGGCAACCCTCTGCCCAACGTGGGTCCTCAGATGCTTGGCACGGATCTGGGCCAGGATCAACTTCCTACTCTTCTGGACCGCCTGAACATGAGCCGGCCGGATCCGTTCGCCTTTGGTACCCCCGGCTCTTTCGCTGCTCGCCAGCCTGACAGCCTGTTCCACCAGCAGCAGGTCGCTTCGATGCTCCAAGATCGGGCCCGTCTGCAGCAGGAGCAAGAGCAGTTCGATAGTACCCAGGGTGATGCTCTCTTCGACCAACAGGCACGTGAGGAGCGCCTTCGTCAGTTCCATGCCTTGAGGGCACAGGAAGCCGAACTCGGAATGCAGACTGTCGAGGGTCTTCCTACCCACCCGGCCGAGTCCGTTCAGTCTCAGATCCCCGAGGAGAGTGCTGAGTTCGATACCGTTGAAGCCGCTCCCCAGGAGCCTCCTCTCACTCTGTCGCAGCAGGTCCAGAAGGCTGCTACCGCTCAACGCCAGCAGCTGGAGCAACAGGAACAGCAGGAACAGCAGCAACGCGAGCAGCAGCAATTGGAACAACCGCAGGCGGGCTCCGTCACCGAGGCCGCTTGGATGAGCAAGGGCGATAGCGCCATGCCCCAGCCCTTCCCTCCTCCGCCCTCTGCCTCCCCTCTGCCGGCTCCTGCCGCTCAGCGCAACCGCCAGAATGTGGCCGAATCCCTGGCTGCCAACTCTCGCTCCCAGACGCAGACCCCGGTTGAGGCGCCCACCACGTCCATTGCGCCGTGGGCGAAGGAAGCCAACGAGGTCCCCAAGGGTCCTTCTCTGAAGGAGATCCAGGAGGCTGAAGCTCGGAACGCCGCCCAGAAGGAGGAAATCGCCGCTGCCGCTCGTCGTGCTCAGATGCTTGCGGAGCAGGAGCGCCTCAGCCAGGCGGCTCAGGTGCAAGCGCCTGGCCTCCCGTCGTCTGCCAACTGGGCGAGCGCCGGATCCCCGTCCACCCCGACTTCCTCGGGTTCCGTCTGGAACAACAAAGGCCCCGCCGCTCCATCGGCTGCTGCCAAGAAGACTTTGGCTCAGATCCAGAAGGAAGAAGAGGCTCGTAAGCAGCGTCTTGCCGCTGCGGCCGCTGCGGCGCAGACTGCTGCTGCCAGCCCTCCTTCTGCTCCCCCGTCTACTGGTAAGCGTTACGCCGATCTGGCCAGCAAGGCACCCGCGCCGTCTCCTGTGAACACGGCTGCGTCTTCGGGCGCATGGACCACCGTCGGTGCCGGCGGCAAGGCCAAGGCACCTCCTGCTGCTCCTTCGGGACCACGGGCGACCACCAGCGTTGTGCCTGTGGCTGTTTCCCCGGTGAAGCCCAAGCCCGCTACGGTTGCCACTCCTCGCACTGTGTCTGTGGGCCCTACGCCGGCCGCCAACCCTAACCGGGCGGTTGAAGAGTTCACCAAGTGGGCCAAGTTGGCGCTGGGCAAGGGCCTGAACAGTAACATCAATGGTTAGTGTTTTTCTTTAGTGGTTCATTGAGCTGGAGCTAATTGCAATGATGTAGTGGACGACTTTGTGCAGCAGTTGCTGTTCCTGCCAGCGGAGGCGGAGATCATCTCGGATTCGGTGTATGCCAACTCGCAGACTCTAGATGGACGGCGGTTCGCGGAGGAGTTCATCCGTCGGCGCAAGCTGGCGGACAAGGGGATTGTGGACCCGGTGGCAGCGAGTGCGTTTGCGGAGCCGAAGAATGCGGGCGGGTGGAGCGAGGTGGCCAAGAAGGGGTCGTCTAATGCGCACCGGGAGGAGGATGCCAGCAATGCGGCGTTTAAGGTGGTTGCTCCGCGTAAGAAGGGGAAGCGGTAGATCAATGGTTACCAGGTAATTGGATGCAGGATGCAGGATGGTGATGGTGATGGTGATGGGGTGTGTATCTTATCAGGATCTGTACCGCATAGCATAGATCGGGAACTTATCTATCATGTGATAGCCACGCCCTTCGATTACAGGACATGCCCCTCTATGCGTCATTGATGACTCGAGAGGAGGTAGTATAAATACATCTATCTACATAGGTACTTCCTCGCTACAGATTCTCCTCCGTACCTGATAACGCGATAACTCCTCAACCACTAACCCACAAACCATTCGAAGAGCAGAGAGAATGTCACCCACCCCCTTCGGCGCCCCGATGCGCCAACACTTCCTCCTCGACCCGAACTATAGAAACCTGAACCACGGTCAATCCCACTGACACTATAAACCCCTTCTTCCCCTCTCCCCCCAAACACAAAACTAATATATGATCCCCAGGCTCCTTCGGCACCTACCCCCACCCCCTCCTCGCAACCCAACAAACCTACCAACGTCTCGCCGAGTCCGCCCCCGACCAATTCCTGCGCTACACGCAACCCGCCGCCCTGCTCACCGCGCGCCACGCCCTCGCCAATCTCCTCAACTGCCCCGTCCAGGACCTCGTCACCGTCAAAAACGCAACCACCGGCGTCGCCACCGTGCTGCACAACCTCGCCCCGCACTTCGAACCGGGGGACACGCTCCTCTACTTCTCGACGGTCTACGGCGCCGTCGAGAACGGGCTGTTCTCGCTGCTCGACCACCTCCCGGCCCCAAACCTGCGGCTGCGGAAGATCGAGTACGCGTTCCCGATCACGCAGCGCCAGCTGGTGCAGGGGTTTCGGGATGCGGTGCGCGAGGTGCGGGCCGAGGGGCGCACCCCGAAGATCGCGGTGCTGGAGACGGTGGTGAGTCTGCCGGGGGTGCGGTTTCCGTTCGAGGAGATTATCAGCGTGTGTCAGGAGGAGGGGGTGTGGAGTCTTGTGGACGCGGCGCATGGGGTGGGTATGATCAAGTTGGATTTGGGGACGCCCCTCAAGGAGCAGGGCCAGGAGCAGGGCCAGGATGAGCTTGAGCTTGGGCCAGAGCGGTCGGGCAAGGTCGGGGGCGTGGATTTCCTGACGAGTAATTGCCATAAGTACATCCCCGAGCCTTCCCTTGTTGCCCCAGGGGGGGGCAGCTGCGCTCCCCCGCAATACTTACAGATCAGAGGAGCGTATGCTGACAGTTGGTGCGCAGGTGGCTCTACACCCCCCGCAGCGCGGCCCTCCTCTACGTCAACCCCGCCCTGCAGCACCTCATCCGCACCACCCTCCCCACCTCCTGGGGGTATATCCCCCCTCCATCCGAGACGCCGGCGAAACCCTCGCTGATGGCAACGCCTGGCACACGGAAGACCGCGTTCGAGGCCCTGTTCGAGTTTGTGGCGACTGCCGACGATACGCCGTATCTGTGTGTGCCTGCCGCCCTGAAGTTCAGGGAGGAGGTGTGCGGTGGCGAGGGGGCGGTTTATGCTTATCTTGAGGAGCTGGTGAATGAGGGGGCGGATTTGGTGGCTGCCGGGTTGGGGACGGAGGTTCTTGGGGATGGGGATGCAGCAGATAAAGCAAAGGGGAGAAGTGCGTGGAGGAGGTGTGCCATGAATAACGTGCGGTTGCCGGTTAGGGTCTTGCAGACGGTCAATGATGCAGGTGAACAGTCTGGGCTGGCAGCGGAGCTCGTCCCCGCGGTGGTGGATTGGATGCAGAGGAGACTGGTCGAGGATTACCGCACCTTCGTGCCCGTCTTTGCCCATGCCGGTTGGCTGTGGGTGCGCTTGTCGGCCCAGGTCTATCTCGACAGGAGCGATTTCGAGTGGTTGGTCCCTGTGTTGAAGGAGTTGGTGGGTCGCGTCAAGGGGGAGTTTAAGCTCGGAAAGGTATCGTCTCATCTGTAGCAGCAGATGCATCAAATACAACAGACTACATAGACTAAGCCCATCCACAAAATTCTGCAATGATATACAACTACGCGAATATATGCAGGCCGTAGTAACAGCATCACAAACACAATCAAGTACCAACAGAAAACAAATCCAACTACCCCCCGCTCACGTCTCAATCAGATCCGCAGTCTCGCCCTGGGTCTGCTCCGCCACAGTGTTGTCTCGCGTGTCCTTGTTGGCGATCTTGCGCGCAGACCGCGCATAGAACTCATCCAGCACACGCTTGGGGATACGGTTGAGCAGGTCCTTGGGGTAGATCCGCAGCAGGTTCCACGCGATGTCCAGCGACTCGAAGATCGTGCGCGACTCGTACGGCGACTGGCTGATGAAGGTCCGCTCGAACTTGTCCAGGAACTCCAGCGAGAGCTTGTCCTCGGAGGAGAGGGCCTCCTCACCGACGACAGCCTTCATGGCGGCTAGACACGAAACGTTAGCTATGGCCACACCTCAACACATCACACAAACTTACCAGCATCACGACCAATAGCGTACTTGGCGTACAACTGGTTGGACACATCCGAGTGATCCTTCCGGGAACGGCCCTCACCAATAGCCGACTTCATCAGACGGGACAGCGACGGCAGCACGTTGATGGGCGGGTAGACACCCTTGTTGTACAGTTGACGGTCAATGAAGATCTGTCCCTCCGTAATGTAGCCAGTCAAATCGGGAATGGGGTGAGTGATATCTGCAATCCATCAGCATTGGTCCATCTGCATATACACCACCAGATAAGTTACTGACCATCATTAGGCATCGTCAAGATAGGGATCTGCGTGATGGATCCGTTACGGCCCTCCACACGACCAGCACGCTCGTACAAGGTCGACAAATCAGTGTACATGTAACCAGGGTAACCACGACGACCCGGAACTTCTTCACGAGCAGCCGAGACCTCACGCAGAGCGTCACAGTAGGCAGACAGATCAGTCATGATGACCAGAACGTGCTTCTCCAGCTGGTAGGCATAGTACTCGGCCGTGGTCAGCGCAAGACGAGGGGTGATGATACGTTCAATCCTGGACGCTGGCTGTCAGTTCCGCACGCACACGCGCACACACGCACACAAAAACCAATCACATACGTAGGGTCGTTGGCCAAGTTCAGGAAGAGCGTCACGCGCTCCATACTGCCGTTCTCCTCAAAATCGCGGGTGAAGAAACGGGCCGTTTCCATGTTCACACCCATGGCGGCGAAGACGATGGAGAAGTTCTCCTCGTGTCCGTCGTGGACGTCCTTGGTGGGGCGCTTCACCAGACCAGCCTGACGACAGATCTGGGCGGCGATTTCGTTGTGTGGCAGACCGGCGGCAGAGAAGATGGGAATCTTCTGGCCACGGGCAATGGAGTTCATCGTGTCGATAGCGGAGATACCAGTGGAGATCATTTCTTCGGGGTAGACCTGGAGATCATCGCACGCATTAGCCACCGGGGATGTGCATATCGCGGGACAAGGGCGAGGCTCATACTCGGGAGTAAGGGTTGATAGGTTGGCCGTTGATATCCAGGTAGTCCTCCGCCAGCACCTTGGGGCCCTTGTCAATCGCGCGACCGGAGCCATCGAACACACGACCCAGCATGTCTTCGGAGACACCGAGCTTCAAGCTGTGACCGGTAAACTCGACTTTCGTCTAAGGCAAGTCAGCACCGCGGTTGACTCAGGCTATAGCTATATGACAGCGAAGTACCTTCTTAACGTCGATGCCAGACGTGCCTTCGAACACCTAGTATGACCGCATATCGATGTCAATATTCCGTCCGATAAATCCACCTCTCATTCTCTGCACTCGAAAAGTCCGCACCTGAACGACGGCTCGGTTTCCTGAAGTGAAGGTATTATACATCAGCGGAACTGATCGTTATCTCAATCATCCATCCACACATACCTCGAGCTTCCAGAACCTGACCCGACCGCTCGGTCCCATCAGGGAGGGTCAAAGACACGATCTCATTGTAACGGGGGAATTTGACCTAAGCCATCGTGAATTAGCTGTAATTCCCTTCCCTAATATACCTGGGGTCGGCCAGATGACGTGCCGACGGAGAGGGGCTCGTACATTATCCAGAACGACCAGCGGTCCGTTGATACCTCCAATGGTGTTGTAGCGGATGCGAGGCTTGACGCTGGTCATCCGGGGGTCGACGAAATCGGCCATGGTCGAAGAGTCCACCACAGGGTGCTATTAAACCAGAGACGATAGACAAAGAAAAGAGGGAAAGGGGGGAAGTGGGAGAATGCGGACGAGGAGGCGGAACTGAGGGGAGAGGAACAGCTCCTGGTGGTGGTCGGGAGTGTCGACGTATGCTTAGGCTGGAGCCCGTCAGTTTGGCTGGTTTGCCCCGTTTGGCTCCACGTCCTCCGGGGGGCGGTGTGGAACCTTCCCACGTGATGCTCTCTCGCCTACGATCTATACCTTAGTAAAAGACTTAAGAAAGTCGTGGTGATGCCAGATTACAACCAAGAATACGATAATCAGTCATGTTCTTGCAGGGAGATAGTGAAACTAGTGACTCATACATCGCACAAAGCCATCTGTGGCTGCCATAAAATGTCACCATCCGTGCTGGGCTTCACAATCGAGTCAAAGAAACATAAAACGAACGCCAAGCGAAATGAGATCATCAGATCAGCTCGTCACGAATGTCATACTGATACAGCTGGAGAAAGGGAAAGCATCCACGAGAAACGCAGGCTAGAATCGTGAGAGAGATACGCCAAACCGCCGTCAAACCGTCATGGTATCGTGTGCAAAAACAAAGAACGGAGAAAGCACATGGAGAAAAGGTCAAATTGCAGTCGTTCAGTCCACTTTGGCCAACGCTAGCTTCTTGGGCGTCGTTAGGTTGTTGGAAAGACGGACGTTCATCTTTTTGTTCTTGGTTTGTTTCAGCTTCTTGCGGGCCACCATCACCGGTACCGATGAATGCATGACCAGGTAATTCGAAAACGATCCGAGGACCACCCTGTTGTAAACAGTCTGATTAGTTTGTAGCCCATGCAGGTCGATCGCAGCGTTCTTACCCTTTGAGTGCACTTCGTCCTCTGGCCCCAACAATTACCAGCGTAGGATCCAATCCATCAATCTGAATACTCGGTCAGCAACTGCGTGCACCTCGGAGCAGGATTAAGCTTGACTTACAGCTTCGGTGATCATGTGCTTCGGGCTCTTGCAATGAATCACCTCTACCGCCACGCGCACCTGCAGTAGTGTCTTTCGCAAGAGACGCACGCACGTCTGCGAAATGACCTCCACCGCCCGTACGCGCTCGGATTCCGCCTTGGACATGCCTCGTGCATCGACCGAGCCCGGTTTGCTGTCCGTGCCGGTCCCCAAGCGATTGAAGAAGGTTCGAGGGAGGTGCGAGCTGGAATCATTCTGGGATTTCGCCGCCGTCTCGGCCGTTTGCGAGCCGACCACCGCAGCAGCATCCTGCATGGCTTTGGCCCCATCCCCAATCTGCACGGCTGCCGGAGTAGCGGTCTCGTCATGCATGGCACAGACCGCAAACATCGTATCACCGTCCCGCAGAATGGTACCAATTGTCCATTCCAGAGCATACACCGATTCCTCACTGAGGTCCGTCGTCACTAGATACTTGCGCTGGCGGCGACGAGCGCCTTCCTCTTCGTGTATGCTGGGATAGTCGCCGCGGATGATCGTCCGGATTGATCGGTTGTGCACCGAGCTATCGATCGCAGACATTTCAATGCTGAGTTTCTGAGCGCGTTTGATGTCGCACAACTCTGCCTCGTCCTCCGAGCCGAATGGGGTATTGGTCGCCGAGGCGGAGTCGAAGCTCGTTCGGGGGCGGACATCAGGCTTCGAGACGGGGCCTGTCTTGGCTGAATGGATCAACTCAGACTTGCCTGTAGAGTTGTTGCTGGGTTCTGCAGCTCACAATCAGTCAGTATTATGCAGCGGAACAACGAGACGAGAACGTACGAAATGCCGGAGCCGTCTTGGTTGTCGTGCGCGGAGCGATCCTGGCAGGTTCATGGTCGACCGTCTCTTTCCGCCCTCGTTTGTTCTCTTCCGACTCGCGATCCGGACTCTCATCATCGCTGGAAGACATTTCGTCACCGTCCTCGTCACTGGTCTCGATCGGATTGTTCTCGCTGTCGTAGTGGTCCTTCTCGAGCCGCTGCTCTCCGGGAGCCGAGGAATTAGCATCCGCCTCTGGTGGGGATTGAGGAGCTGGCGGAGGCTGGACTGCTGGCTGGGATGTTGCTGGAGGGATCGTCAGAGGAGAGACCTTCGGGGCGCTCCCAATCGCCACACTCTCTTTTGGCTTCTCGTTGGGGGTTGCTTTCAGCGATTCTTTAGTGCTTTCTGTAGGCTTCTCTGCCTGTTTCTCCTTAGGCGACTCTTTACTCTCCTTCAGCCTTTCCTTCGGGCTCTCTTTCGGGCTCTCCTTCGGGCTTTCAAGTATAGGCTTTGCGGTGTCGACCGACTGATTGCGTGAACCGGGGCTCAGCCAGCGACGCTTTGGCGAACTGGAGCGGGTCGAGCGGAGCGCCGGAGCTCGCGAGTCAAGCGAGTTGCCTCGTGATGAGGAACTGCGGCCAGAGTCCCGACCTCTGACAAAGCTCGGGAACCCAACCTTGATGTCGAGGCCTGACATCACGGCGGCCATGCTTGGCAGACGATTCGAGGAGGAAGCGGCCGGAGGTTTCTCCTGAGATTGACTGGCACGACGGGCGCTGGGAGGCATATCGAGAGAGGAATCCCAGCGAATGCTAGGGCCTGATTTGTGTGTGGTTGTGGTTGCGGTTGCGGCTTGGGTGCCTTCGGACTTGTCGCTGCTGTCGGACTGAACGGACGATTTCCTCGGTGCCGGTGGTAACGGAGGAGCCACCAACGAGGTGGTCCTGGGCGGCGGAGGGGAGGTTGTGGTGGTCGTGGTGGTCGTAGGTGACGTCGAGGGCGGTGTGGACGAGGAGGGAGGAAGGGGAGGAGGTTTAGAGGAAGTGGTAGGAGATGGTGCAGTAGAAGTGGTGGGGGTGGAAGAGCGGCGGGGAGCAGAGGTAGTAGTGGTGGTAGTATTGGAAGCGGGATAAGAATTGTAGTGATGGTGATAATTGCGGCCCGAGGGGGAAGTCACGCCCACTCCAATGCCGGCGATGGAGCCATGCCGGGGTGGGACAAAGCCTGGACTGGGAGCGATGTCCAGCATGCTCCGGCGCGGGTACCAAGAGGAATTAGTGTGGTTGCCTTCCCCCGACTCCCGCAGTAACTCCCGTCGTTCTTCCTCCAGTGCCGTCTCTAACGAGATGGGCGCAGGTTTTCTACTGTAATACGGCATGGTGACGGCAGATGAGCACAGGTGAGCACGAGTGCACCGAATTCACCCGGTCCTGTTGATCTTTCTATTCAGTTCTTATTAAAACGTGTTCTGTCTGTCTGTCTGTCTGTGGGATTATTATCTGGCAGCAATAAGTTAACTGATGGAGCCACTCAAAAACGGAGGGGATTGAGAGACACACGACTAATCCGTAACGGGCTTCGGAATGTGGAGTTGAGCGACGATCATCGGCCGAATGAGCGGCGCCAAATCCAGGTAAGGGGCGGCAAGTCACTTCCCAAATCCCCAGATTTCGCTTTCAGCTTTCCCCGTGATCGGTGACAAGAGCTTGAGCAAGCTGTGGCAACAGCACAGCACGGCAGCAGCAGGCAGCAAAGCAACAAAGCAGCAACTCTGTCCTCTTTCACTTTGCGGAAATGTGATGCGGAGGTATAACAACAACAACAACAACAACAACAGGAAATGGCACGAATTATAGATTAAACGGGCGGGCTTGGGAGATCCCCACGTGCAACGAAACGGCTGCAACTGCCGGCGATCGAATCGGTCGCGACCAGCCGCGGCCCAGGTTCTGGCTGAAGCTGAGGGCCCTTTCTTTGTTACAGGTCGCGGTGGATGTATCACAAACAAAAGCAACCAAAGGGAGTCGGGCGCGTTCACGAGCTCTCCCCACTGAAAGGTAGAAGGTAGAAGTGAAAGTGGAGGAGGGGAACGGGAACAATAAAGAAGAAAACGAAAGAAGAGGAGAAGATGGATAGTAATAGTCGAGCACAGTCCACTCTGCCAAGTCAATCACAGGGTAAATGGAATCGAGGTATGACTTGACAAGTTGACAGTTAGTCCCAAGATCGACTGGGGATTCGAGGGAGCTTAAGAGGACAAGACGTGAGCAAAAAAGCTCGGCCAACGAAAACTGCAGCTGAGCTCGTCAGAAAAAGCTCGGCATGGCGGGGTATCACCACCAAAGTAAGAAGAATTGGGAAAGATGGGAGAAGGGAGAGGGGGCGAAAGAGAGAGGAGAGGAGAGGAGAGAAAATAGGCTGATCAATTTAACTCAATACTCAGTAAATCAGTAACTCGATTCACACAGCAGATAGACCTATCCCTTGCATGAGTGCATGAGTGCTTGAGTGCTTGAGTGCTTGACTGCTTGACTGACTGTGCCGTACATCGTACTCCATACCTACCTAATACTCAACTCATACTGCTGCACACTACGGAACAGACTGAGTGTTCTTACCAATTGTATTCCTCCTCCACCTCCACCTCTTAAGGAAAGAGTTGCAAAGTGTCACCGCAGCCCTCTTGAGAAAACTCGAACCTGGAATGTGCATTGCATGCAGGTGACCGAACTGCTTATTTGTGCTTGATCAGAGCTCGAACCAGGGTTCCAACCCATCAATCAGTCAGTCATTCATCACATTCCATCCCCCTTCAACCACCACCCGTCGCCCTCCAGCTGAGTTAGTCGAACGATCGTCGTCGCAGCGTCAGTGTCATCTCATGGGTCAATCTTTTTCCATTTTCGACACCTCTACAGCCTTCGTCCCTGATGTTACATTCGGCGTCATTCCAAATGGCAAAAAAAGCATTAATACATGCATGATAGCGAAAGGGAAAAAAAGCGAAAAAAAAAAAAAGAGAACGCAATACAACACAACGTGCAAATAGCTGCCATCCCCCCGAAATGGATGATGCATGCTCGTCGCTCGACAGATCAATAAACAAGAATAGACAGACCCAACGCCCTTTTTATCGCTAGTGTATCAGACGATAGATGCATCTTCCAACTCCCCAAACCGTTTTGAATATGCAGACAAGAAGATAGAGACCCGACCGCTCCTCAATCCTTCCCCTCCCTCCCTCCTTCCCTCTAGGCATCTGTTTTTCTCTTCTTCTTGGCTGTCTTTCGCGCTGCAGTAGCTGCAAAGGCCTCCTCCGGGGGTTCGTCCATCTTGGCCGCCCGCTTTCGACCGGGTTGGCCGTACTGCTGCTCCAATCGATCGAAGAACGACTCCGCCCGCGTGGCCTGCCGTTGCTGAATCATTTTCAACAGCTCGTTGTCCCCCATCGCACCGTCGTTCTTTTTAGAGGTTTTCTTGCCGCCCTTGCCGTTCTTCTTGACCGACTGCTTCTCCTCGACCTCCGCCGCCAACGCCTCGGCCTCCTTGGCCTCCTTCTGGGCTCGTTTCACTCGCCGCTCGCGCTTCTTCGCCGGCTCCTCTACGTAGCTCTTGTGTTTCTTCGCGCGGCCCTCCGCGATGGCGCGGTCGATGATGGCCCGGAAGCGCTCATCGTCATCCAGGACATTGCAGAGCAGCACCGACTCGTAGACCTTATCCAAGTCCCCCCGGTAAGTGTCATACGCCGCCAGCACGTCGCGCGCCTCCTCCTCGGAGCCCTGATACTCGTGCTTCAGCTTGTCAATGGCGCTGGTATCGATGGCGCTGGAGAACTGCTCGCGGTAGAAATCCGCCCAGTTGAAATCCTCGTCGACGTCGACCGCCTCGCTAGTGCTCCCGGTCAGGTCGTATCGCTCGCGGCGCTTCCCGTCGGAGAGGATGGCGTAGGCGAAAGCAATCTGCTGGAACGTCTTGTTTGCTTCATCTCGCTCGTCGGCTGGTACCTTGTCTGTGGCAGTGGGAAAGAGGTTCGGTTAGGGTCGGGCATAATTGCGGTCTATTGATGTGAACTTTTCAAACATACCAGGATGGTGCTTGAGTGCCTGTTTCCGATAGGCCGACTTGATCTGGTCTGCGGTAGCATCGCTCGAGACGCCTAGGATCTCGTACAGGTCGGTCTCTGGGCTGGGAGGCTCGGGAGACTCGCTGTCGCGTAGTGACTCGGGCGACTCGCTTCTAGGCGGAGGCGCCTGGGCCTTGCTCTTGCGAGGCATTAGGAAGGTTTATAGCCTGGCTTGAGTCGCAGTGAGAGTGAAGCAGAGCAAAGACAACGAGGAACGTCAATATTGCCTCGCCAGAAGAAGAAGTGAAGTGAGAGAACGATTCAGTCAGACGCGCCACGCGGACGCGAAATCTCCGGTCGGAAGCCATTAATCATCAACATTCGGAAGGCGGTAGGTTCCGGCTATAGTGGCAGAACCTCATAGCAAGTCTGACCGCCTTTTATCGATAAGGCCCGTCAATTAGGTTTAGAGCTTCCCCCGCGCTGATGCGGTCATTCTTCATAGCTGCTAACGTTGGCTAGCTTGAGCTCAGCTTCAATCCATCCATCTCCCCGCCCAAAGAAGCCATACTACACCACCAACCATCAACCACTCAACACCCCACCACCACCACCACCACCACCACCGAAACCAACAATATGCCCTCCCCCCACCTCAAATACATGCGCGCCTGCCTCGCACTAGCCGAGAAATCGCCCGCGCGACCCACCAATTTCCGGGTGGGCGCGCTCCTCCTCTCGCGCCACGAAGACGACACCACCCTCGAAAAAGACGACCAGCTCCTCGCCACGGGCTACACGATGGAGCTCGACGGCAACACGCACGCCGAGCAATGCTGTCTCGCCAACTACGCGGCCACCAAAAACGTCCCCGCCGACCGCGTGGCCGAGGTGCTGCCGGACGAGCCCGGCCGGAAACTGGTCATGTATGTGACGATGGAGCCGTGCGGGCGCCGGCTGTCGGGGAATGCGCCGTGCGTGCAGCGGATTATCCAGACGCGTGGCGCGGGAGCTGGGGCTGGGGCCGGGGGGGGAGGCAGGCGAGGCATCCAGAAGGTGTACTTTGGGGTGAAGGAGCCCGGGACGTTTGTGGGGCAGTCTGAGGGGTGTAAGCAGCTGGCGGCGGCGGGGATTGAGTGGGAGGTGGTGCAGGGGTTGGAGAGGGAGATTTTGACGGTGGCGACGGCGGGGCATGAGAATCGCGAGGAGGAGGTGCGGGCGGCGATGGAAACGGTCGAGACGAATATTGATGATATCAGTGCGGAGGAGCGGAGGAGGCAGGCGCAGGTGCCCAGAAATCCGAAGAAGAGGGTTATGGAGGGGGAGTTGATGGGGTGATTGGGTTGCTGGCGACGGTGGTCTGGGGTGGTGGTTGCGTGTCAAGTACTGTAGATGAATTGATGATAAACGTGTATATATATAGATCGCAACGATGATTTTCCCGTGCAAGAGTGCTGGTGAGGATGGATGGGGCTCGGTCTGGTATGGATCAAACAGGCGATAACCTTCTCGAGGATGGAGACCGATAATATGGTTCTGTCAGCGGCCTGTCATTTCTCGTGTAGATCTCATCAAAGGACTACTTCGATCCTGAAGGATAATATTGTGAGTGTGCGCAAGGTTGATAAACTCCTTCACCAAGGACTTGACTGTCTAAAAAGAAGGAAATCAACCACTTAGGCGATACAGCAAAGAGCCAAGACTAGGGCTATCTTTAACGCGGTGATATCTACACTACAGCCAAGGCCCTTCCACACAAGACCAGAAATGCCCATCAGCTATGTCCATCCAAGAGCCGTCAAACATCAATATCACGTAACAAATCCCCATGCTCTTTCCTCAAATCCGCAGGCGTGTTCTCCTCAAACCAGAACGCCCGCGTGCTCCGCGTATTGATCTCGAGGTTATCCCGACTCGACTTCAGAGCCATATTTCATGCTCTGAGACAAATTGGGGCGCCATCCTCAGGGTCCAGAAGATGACTGGCTCTCCCCGCAGACTATTGCATCCGACCCTTCACTTAAGGGTGACACGATGTGTGTGCAGCCCTATAAGAACTGCTATAGATCCCTGACCAGGCATCAAGCGCGTCCACCCCCTGCTCGCACAGCTGACAGTGGGTGTAGCACCTTGGCTTTAGGTAATGCAATAACACATGGAGGAAGGTCCCTAGTCCTGTCCGACGGTAGCCTCTTGTTAGTGGACCAGACACTGTCCACGGGCTGACACATTCTGAATCCCCAGAAAAACTTATAGCCGGGCCAGAATCTGCACCAGCCAGTCTCCAGCCTGGCACGTCTCTATGCCCGCAAGCACGATTTCCGCTTCCCTGCCCAACCTAGCGGCCTCTGCTCGGGTCTCGTCACTTGCAACCGTGGAGAGGATAATCAACTCCCACATCTCGTAATCGAACCTCCCATCCCCGAGAAGGCCGAGGTTGGTAGCGATGCATCCGTTGAAACAATCGTTTGTCGCTTCCGTCAAGCATCTTTCTTGGAACCGGGCAAGCAGGGCTAGCAGCTCCGTTGATGCTGCGTTGTCGATGGGAACTCCCTCATTCACTTGCCAGGATCTATCTCCCGTTCCGTGATGGTGGGCCGAGGCGTGATTATGCTTTTATCTCTTAGCTTTCTCCATTGCACTGTGGTCGTGTTGAGTAGCGGGAAATAGCTCGCTCACCAGTGTAGCCGCGACGAGTGGGATCGAGATGAGGAAATATACAAGACCCTTCATCTTGGCTTGCGAGGTCTTAAGCCCGGTGGAACTTGATAAGATGCAGGACTCGAGATATGCTGCTGCTGCGAATTATTCGTGCTTGGGTTCAATCGAGTAGCCCTTAGAAATCTTTCAAGGGGCGCCGGTAGATTTTCAAACGTTCATGCTCTTTTATATGCGAATGGTTCCCTCTGCCAGGCTATTGCGCTGCAATGCGACTACCGGTATATAATATTGCTTTCTCGCTGATATCATGCAAGGACGCCGTATAGTTCAGAATGGATGGAGTAAGGATCGTCAGGACGCTGTCCCTTGACATCGGACCGGCTGGTCATGGAGGATGATCATCAATGCTAATGTTGATCGGTGGGTGGAAAGTTTGTTTGAGCCATGCGCGGTGTGATGGGACATGAGCAAGATGGGAATGTATGTGAGTCAACGAAAGCTCAACAGGTTGTGGAATCATTGGTAAGTGGCAGAAGGGCCAGAAGATCTATTGATGAATCGGTCAAGGGCCAGCAGATCTTTTGATGGCATCGCAAGCAAGCCAAGGTCCAAAGTGACAGTGTCGTGTATGGCGGATCATCTTTTACTAAAAAGATTCATGAAGCAAGTCTAGCGCCCATGTTTGGTTTAGGATGAAATACAAGTGGTATCTAGCATGCAGCTCGGACAACAATCGCAAGGCGATGTGTGAACTCGAACCTGGACTTGGTGCATACCATTCTCACAACAAGAATAAGCCACACGATTCCATAATAGTATTTCACTCTCTTCTCGGCTTTCCCAGGTCAGAGTACTGACTACAAACAGGCGACGTGGCAGCACCATCATCACACGTGGAGAAAGCGGAGAGCGACAGAGAGGAACCATCCCCAGATCGCAAAACGACATGACGTCGTTATCGGCCATACATTCCCCGATCGATCCAGCCAACATCCACTCATGATTCCTTTAAATAACTAATAACTCACCACCTGGCCCAGAACACCACCTAGCTACCCCCCTCTCTTTGAAAACAATATTCTACAACATCTCTCCAACACCACCACAATCCGACCCGACAAAATGCCGTGGTCCACCGTCCTGCCGCAGGCAGTCTTCACCTCCCCGCTCCTCTCCGTCGCCGCTCCCATCGCCGCCGGTACATTCGTCGGCTTCCAGACCAACAGTAAGCCCACCTCCACAAACCAGACAATTGAACCAAGCAACCAAACTCCACCTCAAATCCATCACTGACAAGACTCAACAGAACAATCCCGCACCAAATCCGTCTACCGCAACCTCCAAAAACCCCCCCTCTACCCACCCGCCTGGCTCTTCGGCCCCGTCTGGACCATCCTCTACGGCCTGATGGGCTTCGCCGCGCACCACGCCACCGTCACCGGCACCACCGTCTCGCCGCTTGCCTCCGCCTCCCTCCAGGAATGGACGGTCCACTCGCAGGGCCTCTACGCCTCGCAGCTGCTGCTCAACTACCTGTGGATGCCGCTGTTCTTCGGGCTGCGGAAGCCCGCCTGGGCGCTGGCCGACATGCTACTGCTGGGCGGCAATGTCGCAGCCTTGATGCACTCGTGGTACCAGCACGACCGCCCCGCGTTCTGGATGCTCGTGCCCTATGCGGCGTGGCTGGGGTTCGCGACCTACTTGAATGCCGGCGTCGGGGTGTTGAATCAGTGGACGATTGGGGAGGGGGAGGGAGAGGGAGAGAAGGAGGAGTAATTGCAATACCGACGTACTACCTACTACTTAGGATCTTGATAACACTCAGTCCTGATTCCCTTAATAAAGATATCCGGGGGAGAACCCCCGGACCCCCCTTTCTTTCAACTTCCCAGCGAAGCTCATCCATAGCAAGCATTGCACAGCTCAAAATGTACTATAGATAAAGATATAAAATACCGGGGCAGACCTCCGGACCCCCGATTTAGATCAGAAGTATTAAGTCTGTAAGATACATAATGAGCACAAGCATCACCCAACATACAAATGAGATAAAGTGACGGGGGAAACCCCCCTTCCCCCCCCCAAAATATTAAGATCAATCGTTATCACCACGTGACCATCAATCCCCCCAACATCCCAGCCCACGTACAAGGCATCCATCCCATCCTCCATTTACAATCCCACCCCCCAACCCTCCAACACCTTGAAACAAACCAAAAATGGCCCCATGGCGCCCCCCGAACCCGATCCCCCCGAATTCTACCCAGCCTACTGCTTCCAAGCCTCCCCAACCCACTTCACCTGGGTAAAGATGGCCGTCGCAGACGTGCGGCAGCTGCACCGCCGGCCCGAGTATCCAGGTACCGTTCCCTGTCACCGTCGACCCCCAACCCAACCCCATCCACCACCTCTACACGCAATACTAACAGGGAGAATACCGGGAGAAGAGGGGATATTCTTCCACAAAAACCACCCCATCCGCTACATCGCCGTCGCGGGCCTCATCACCGCCCGCACCGAGTACCCGCGCGTCACCGTCCTCACCCTCGACGACAGCAGCGGCGCCGTCCTCGACGTCATCGTCCAGAAGTCTGATCCTGTCGCAGGACCCATGGCTCCAGCGGAAGCAGCAGCCGCACCCGCAGTCCCATCCACCGTCCGCGCAACCCCCCAGACCGAGCGGCAAGCGCAGCGGCACATCGCCCCTACGACCCTCCAGGAACTAGATATCCAGTCCCTCATTCCGGGCGCCCTCGCGCACCTGAAAGGCACCCTTTCCACATACAGAAAATCGGTCCAGCTGCAGCTCGAGCGGTGTAGTCTGCTCGGCGGCGTGAACGCGGAGATGCGGTTTCTGGATCAGCGCAACCGGGTCCGGGTGGAGGTGCTTGATGCGCCGTGGGTGCTCGGCCAGGAGGAGGTGGCGCGGCTGCGGCGCGAGATGGTTGCGGAGGAGGAGAAAGGGGAGGCGGAGGTTGCCAGGGGGAGGAGGCGGTTGAGGAGGAGGGGGGAGAGGGAGGAGCGTGACACCCGGAAGATTTGGGAGAGGTGGGAGGTGGAGGAGGGGATGAGGGAGAGGGAGGCGGCTGTGGTGCGCGGGGCTGGGGTGGAGTTGATGCGGGTGCTGAGGGGGAGGAGGCTGAAGAGGGCCGGGGGGGACGATGGGGTCGATGGGGATGGGGATGGGGATGGGGATGGGGATGGGGATGGGGATGGGGATGGATCCAGGAAACGGGGGCGGGGAGAGTAGGATTGACTTTTTCATCTTGTGTATATAGATTTACAGTGTCTCTAGGTGAGCCATGTATATAGAAGCTAAGAGGACCTTGATACCCTGCCTAAAATCAACGAATGTTATTGATACAATATGCCTAACAAAGACTGACACGTGGCTAAGAATGTGATACAATCCCTCCCAGAGGCAAAGGGTTAGTCGTAAACGTTATCATCATGTCGTAACAAGCATCAAAACCACAGCGCTATCGAAACAGAAAACATAGCGCACGCACAATGGATATCTTTTCCAAAGCAGACAGACCAAAACTAGGCAAAACAAAGCACAAAGAAATTCAAATTCACCGGTATCCATATGTCTTGTAATCGTACCCGGTGCTGCCGGTGCCGCTGATCGGGTTGCTGCCATAATAGTCCTCGTCTCCACCCCAGCTGCTCCGCTTCTTCTCCTTGTCTCGCTCCCGGATTGCTTCGTAGAGTCTCTGATCCTCGGTCTCCGGGTCAAGGTCCTTGTATCGGCGACGGTCCTCAATGATGTCTCCCGGATGCGCGGGGTTGGTCGATCTGTAGTAATACTCCCCATCGGGATATCTGCTGTTTCCGCTGTGGGCCAAGAGATCACTCTCCGAATGACGATAGTCAGTACCACCGTTACCACCTCGCGGGCTGCGCGGCCGGGCGAAAGCAGTCGCCGGGCGCTGTGACGAGGGAGTCCCCACGCGGTAATGAGGAACGTCCTGGCTATATGTGTCTGGCACGCGGGTGGCAGACAAGGTGGGACTGTCTCGTGGGCCAGAGCTTGTGGTGGAGCCCGCGTGACGGTGCGGGCCAGAGCCTCCTTCGTCGTAAACCTTTCCACCGCCGACGTGTGCTGTGTATGGCTTTCGTTGGCGCTCGATTGGTCGGGAAGGCAACTCCTTGTCCTCTTCATCGTCGACTACAGCAGCCGTTGAGGCGTTTGCTGATGTGGTATGGTATGGCTGACGCTCGCGCTCATTCAGCGACGCAGTAGAATCCACTGAGCTCACTGAAGCCTTGTGTGCAGCCTTCTTGTGACGTTGTTCTGCAACCTGTTTCAATTCCTCTTCAGAAATCGGCGGCAGGTCGACGCCGCAGTGTCGCATGATGAACTGGTCAACTTCTTCCCTTAGCGACAAGTTAGGAACGTCAGGGAACAGTCGTCGTGGGATTTCCTTCGGGAAGCGCTCTCTTCGATTGTCGGGATTATTGATAGGCATATTCAAAACGGCATTCTGGAAGCGCTCATACTCCTTCTCCGGATGGGCCTGAATCATCAAAGTAGCCCATCGCTCGAACCCCCGCGGGGTCAAGCCTGGAATATCCGGTCTCTCGTTCAGCTTGTTCTGCACGAGGTGATGTTCCGCCTCCACTTCGCGGAACAGTCTTGAAATGGAAGAGGTACGGTCATCGAAGATGTCTGTGACCGAGTCAGCGCTGCTCATAATCGATAACACAACTCTACTAACCTTGCCAGGGATAAGGATCAGACGGTATATTGGTATCCTCGTAGAACTTCTGCAGTTTCTCAGGAGTAACAACCAGGGTGTTGCCAGGTGGATAGTCCTCGATCTATTGTTGTTTGACCAGTCAGCCTCACATGCCCTGGATATTCGTTCAGCGAATGTGCTCACCAGATGAACCGCGACACCACGTAGAAGCTGGCCCAGTCTCTCCGTTGGCTTGCCCTTTTCAAACAGCTTGCCCCAGATCTTCTCCAACGTTGTCATCTCCGTCACTGTCACCTCTCGCGATGGTGCCTTTGGCCGAGAAGATTCCACGCTATGACTATGATCACTAAATTGACTCGCAGGTGAGCCGCGGCGGTCGGTTGAAGGTCCAGACGATGGGCCCGGGTAGAGATGGGGACTGGCTGGGCGCCCTGTGGGCGGCACGGGCGTCGGATAGTCACTAGGCTCGGAGCCGACCTTGGGCGGAGGCGGTGGAGGAGCAGCTTGGGGGACCGTGGTGGGATATGTCGATTCTCCATAGGCGGGGGTAACGGATTGCGGGGGAGGAGGAGGAGGAGCCCATTGCGGCGACGACACTGACGGGTGCTGTTGATCGCTGTGCAAACCGTCTAAGCCCGTTGCTTTCAGCTGTTGTATGACCGTCGCTGTGATCTGCGACACTACATCAGGAGACAGATATGCCGGTGTATCAGCCTGGCGGAAGGCCGAGTTGACGGCCTCATTGATTTTTCCGGCAGGCGGTTGTTGCTGGGGCTGCTGCTGGGGCTGCTGCCAAGCGTTGGGGTCATATGGCGGTTTGTTATAATAGTTGCCCGGCGAGGAGGGTCGGGGGGGCACCTGCGGCTGAGGGACATTCGGCTGGTCAGAACCATATTGCGCTGGGTAGTGCGCTGGGTATGGAGGAGTGTATGCGGATGCGCGGTTCTCGTTGGCATTCAAATGGTTTGGGTGTGGATATGGGGGATATGAGCCGCCATTATTAGGGAAGCCGTTGTACGCCATCGAATCGGGGTAGTAGGTGAGAAGGCAAAGTCAAAAGATTGTTGCCCTGCGCTCTAGCACCGGCACAAGATGATCATCGAAGCTATTGTACTGGGATGAAACGCCGGGACCGCAAGTAAAGAGGCGGGGAGGGGCTTCAGGTAGAAGAACGGCAAAAGAAGGAATAGAAAGAAGACAAAGGCGAGGGTGCTCTGTGGAATGCAACGCTGGTGTGGCGAGGCGATTAATTTTCTTTCTGGTGTGTTCCGTGAGAGGAGCAAAGAATGGGGTAGAATCAAAGAAAGAAAGGCCTCGGAGTGATCGGGAGAGTGTGAGAGAAACCAAGAGGGAGTGAGACAGTGAGAGAGAGTAAGAGAGGGTGGAGGGGAGGGGCGGCGGCGGGCGGCGGGCGGCAGGCAAGCAGGCAGGCAGGCAAAACGGGCGGCGGATCTTGAAACAAACCGTCTAGCGAATAATTTACTCAGTACTTGCCAGTTGGGCAAAAGTCACGGGGAAAACTGACTGCCAAAATGCAAGCAGGGCAACGGTGGCGGAGCGCTCGGAAAAATCAAATCTATAGTCCGAAGTAAAATGTCAGAAGATGAAGAAAACAGCAGCAGCGAAGAAGGGAAAGATAAGAATCCTCATACTCTGCCATATGCCAATACGTCATGAGGAGTCGGCGGATATGCGGGGAAAGAAGAAAAATAATCATCGTGCTAAAACACCGTCTCTCCTCCCCTCCAAGCAAGCAGCAGCAGAAGCAGCAGCTGGTAAGTATGCGAGTGACTCCTCCCCTGGTCTAAAACCCCCCGGATTCGAGGGTCGCACACCATGCCACTTCATCCTCCCACCATATTCGGATATCCTCCATGTCCATCAATCGCCTCAGTGGCTGTAGACATTTCAATGCAATGCAACTCGGGGAGGTCGTGCGTCTGTTTGTACTTGATGGGCCGATGTCAGTCAGGATCTATACCTCGAAGTACATCAAAATACAGGAATGCTGACGTACTCACCAGGGTGTGTTCTCGAGCTTTGGCCCTCGACGCCTTGTGAGCCAGATTGGTGACAACCATGGTACGTTGGTGGGCAACGGGCCGCCTTAGTCCCTGGGTAGCCCCAGGTAGGTTCCAAGGACCCTTCAAAATCTAAAAATCTAAGAAGTAAACCATGCGAATCGAGTTGGAAATGTCGAAAGTCAGTTTTCCATTGTGCAAGGTCAGAAAATACAAAAAGCCACGGCAAAAGCAGCTCATCCACCACCAATCTCCCACCACGCATATCAGCTGCTGCAAATCAATATTATCTGTGCATTGCGGAAAAAAACAAGAGGCAGAGTCAACTTGTTAACGGAGAACGAAACAGTCGAAAGACGTTAGCAGAAAGACGTTAGTAGAACGATCAAGAAGCCTTCCCCTGAGTCTGTACATGTACCCCTGGTTGTACCTGGAGTGCACCTGTGTACCGGCGCGTGGCTCGCTTACAGCCAATTCTCGAGATCTTCCTCGTCTCCATCCTCGTCCGAGGGGACGATATCGTCGTTAGGCTCGGGAACACGCATGGAAGGCTCCTTGCCCTTAGGAATGCGTCTGCCCTATACGCAGTCAGTTAGCAACGGCAATTTCTTTATTTATTTGATCCATCCTGCAACGTACAGGGATCTTGGCCCATTTGCCATCGGGTTTGTCGGGCTGGAGTTTCTCAGGCTCGTTGTTGAAATAATCTTCATAACGAGTCTGCGGAGCTTTCTTGTCCAGAGTGGCAACCTGAAACACCTGGCCATCAGGGCCGTGTCCCGCGTACTCGCGATCGTTCTTGGTGGTGACCAGAGCGCCCTCGTTCTTGCGGGCCCCGTCCTCGCCGCCAGCATTCTCGTCATCGGCACCGTCATTGAAGGAGTGGTTGTCAGCGATGTTCATTTTCTTGGCGGATTGAGTCAAAGCAGTAACTCCACCCTGGCTCTGTGCTTAAGTCAACCACGGAACGGATTCTAGATCCCATACTATGGGGCGAGTCGATACTCACAGTTGAAGAGCCGCTGGCCGTAGCCGTAAGGTTGCCTAAAAACTGCCGCTGTCTTTCTGGCATCGGATCCACCTCCAGGGCGTTTTGAACACAGTTCAGGCATCTCTGTGTTTGGCATATACAGTCAGACGACGTCTTGTTGCCTCAAAATGGATCGATAGGCAAAAACTTACCGCGGTGTCACGATCTCCACGCTGGTTCTTGGCAAAATGCTCCAGAGTCTTAGTCTTATCGCAGATAGAACATTTAAGCTCGACGATACATCCACCAATGCATTGGCGACAGCGGGCCTCGCATCCACCGTCAGCGGCTCGTTTGCCCTGAAGCACAATGGCATGGCGAATGATTTCCTGCTGGCGCTTGGAGTAAGAAGCCACAGTACGGTACTTCTTGCAGCTGGCACATTTGACTCTGTGATCTTGTCAATTACGCGGTCTATATCAGATATACCAAAAGGGTGTTATCCTGACTTCTCCGGGATGATGGTGTTGTTGATCCTATATCAGAGTCGCAATAGTTAGAATGGTATATCAAGAGAGCATTCAGTCACTAGGAAGACACACCGCTCTCTGAGAGCGTCACTGTAGCCGCCTCCGTAGGCATTGGGAGCCTTTCTGCTCAGACTCATGGTTGCGGTAGGTCTTCGTGATGTCACGTGCTGTTTAGTTTATGGCTTCAGAGACAACCACGAAATGCTGAAAGGCGGTGAGAAGCAAAAGAATCAGAGAGGAGAAAGAGCGCACTGAAGTTGCGGTTGTCTTGGCCGAGCCTCAGTGATGTCGAGTGAATGGAACCGTCGTCAAGGTGACTGGTTGTGTTATATTCCCCCGGTGCCAGAACCACACAGTGAATATATCCAGTCGCTCTCTGCCATCACCAGGAGTACGCGCCCAGCATATCGTCTTGAGAAAGACAATTGTGATGAAGTGCCAGAGCACTGTCGATGAGTTGTCAAGGAGTGAGAATCAGTCTATACATTTCTCTTTTAGGAAGGTGTCAGTCAGGTGGGGGTTTGAAGTTTGGTGTATATAGCTACAACCACACGCGGAAGCCCACATCAATAACGACTTTGATGCTGTTTGGCCCAGGAAAAGTAAGACAGTATCTGCTACTGACATAGATTATACATGCATAGTACATTTCCAGAAGCAAGACAACAATTATGCTGCCATCACGATGTTATTGCATGGTGTTGTCTTTTGTCAATGCTCATGCCTTGCGGCCCCAGTACAGCACATACTGCTTTAGTGACACAGAACCGTCTATAGCTCAGGACACACAGCACAAGGAACTTTGAAAGTGCTCACAGCTTACTTCTGAAACCGTCAACAACAGACCCAAAGGCAAAGGACAGTCCTCCCGGAATGCTCCCAGCCATTCCGTAGCCGTTTGCAAGAACCCCAGAGAGCCAAACAGGCTGGTATGACACAACTGTCATGTCAACACCGGCGGAAAGCTCGGACTGTGTTACATATAACAGAAGGACGATATAAGGAAAATGATGTAAGAGTTAGGCATGCAGAAGGTAAAGATGATATACACGTCAGGAGCGGAATGACATCTGCACTGGGGTGGCAGGTAGATAGCTAACCTACAGTTCCTATGGCACATCCATTCTGGAAGTGGGTAAGCGGCCTCAAGTACCAGGGGGCGCTGTCCGTCAATATGATGTCGGAGGCAAACGACGATGGACGGGATCAGGGCCGATCTGGCATGCAGCATCGCGGGAGGACTGCAGGCACCCTGGTCCCTACTGCAAAGCACAGCCGCTCATCCAGCAATCATGTTTCATCCCAGCATCCAGGGACGCCAGCTCTCATCTCGCTTGGCTAATGACGAAGAAGAAGGAACTCTTGCCTTGTATGACTGATCCAAATAGCCCCTGAATCTGCTCTAATCCGTACCAACCTAGCCGATTCCTACAAACACAGACTCATAAGCACCTAGTTCGTTGGCGAAACACACAGCGTAGCAGCTAAAGGGGAGGAATAGGGCTGGCTGTTGTTCATACGAGAAGAGACCCATTCCGGACAGCCGTACTTTTGGTCATTGTGCTTGTGGCGAAGGTTTCTCATACGCAGGACAGAGGACTACTATAATAGACTAGTTATCTTGGTGGAAATCCCTAGTGGCGTTCCAGAAACATGTTTTGCCGTGTCTTGCGCAGGCGATGTTCGGTTGATCCTCCATGATGCGGCGTGGAAAGGGCTGCCGCAGTTCATCCGGGCCAACGGTCACTGGGGATGCAGGCCAAATACGAGCACTGCTAGGTGATCGAAAGTGTCCATTTTTTTGTTCGTCTGTTCTGCTTTTTTGCCCTACGGGGGGGATTGTGCGATTTTCTGTCCCCTGTAGATCCTTCCATTCCGCTTCCACGCAGCTGCCTTGATCCTTCTAGAACTCTCGTAGAATGCGACGGCTTCGAAAGCTATACCGTAGTAGTCCTTGATATAATAGCTAAGGTAGCTAAGAGAAGTGATAACAGCTCAGGATAGGCGGGGCTGAAGCAGTGCAGAATGCTAAGGATGCTAAGGATGGAGTAGACGGTGAAAGATGGGAGATGTTGCGACGAGACAGAAAGAGTTCCACTCTGACGACCACCACTGGTCAGCCGGGCAGGTCGGGAAGCGGAGACGGAAACTACACCGAGTGGGGATCCGCATTCCCCGAACGCCCCGGTGCAAACAGAGGCCGCCATATTGACTCCACTAGCATCCACTGTCTCCTCTCTCACACGAATCATTCTCACATTGGGACTCCACCCCCCTCTCATGAGTCCAGGAGACTGGCAGGGTGGTGGTGTTTGGAACAGGAATGGCCTCATGGAGTCATGGTCCATGGTCCGTCCATGTTCCATGAATAATCGAGGAAGAGGAGTCAGTCAGTCCTGCGTCCCGTCGTCTAGTGCTCCGGACCAGTCAATCCACTCTTCCCTTTCTGCGCTGGTGCCCGAAGCTTTCCCAGAAATCTTATTCAAGGTTGTTCATGGTTGACTTCCAACCCTTTTTTTCGACTGAGTAATCACGCCGGGTGTTTGGCTGCTGGTTTAGTTGCATAACTCAACTCTCCTGCAAGCTGGACGCCAAGGGACCACGGATATTAGTAAGGGGGAAACAACAAAGCTCGGAGTAACTAAACTAGACTATAGTACTCTACGTAGTGCCGTTCAGATTGTTTCGGAGTAGCGGACATTGCTCCCTAAACAAGACAGACACCGCCAAAGGAAAACAGAGAGACAATTATAGTCTAGTAGTCGATTTAGTACTTAGGATAGGCGGAGTATCAAACATCAACTTGACAGGATCCAGTAGTATGCACTCCAGATTGTTCGCAGACAGCCCCTCCACGCGTCTTGCCCCTCCCCCGCCACTTTATTCTTTGATAGGAAAAAGAATGGCATGAGCAAGAGGGTCAAAAGAACGGTAAAGAAAAGGAAAGAATGGGGAGAGAGGAGAAGCAAAAAGACGGTGACTGGCATAGCTTCGGGGCAGCAAGGTGAAGGTAGAGGCGGTGACTACTGGGCCGTCGACTCCGTTCCTCTCTTCCTTTCTTCCTCTGGCGCCATCCGCAAAACGTTACGGTGAAAGATTAGTCAACATACTCTAAATTAGTAGGTAGTTAGCGAATCCATACTGGAATTATAATCACTCACTGTATGGTCTACGGAGGACATCGGATTTCCGCTGACTTCAATCTGGCAGGAAAAGGTGGATGTTCGCTTGAATCGGAAATGTTCCCACAACCCGTCCCATCAGCCATTATGACAGCTGCTGGCTCACTGATCCCTGATGTCGCCAAGCTAAACGTCGTAGCCTAGGCCCTTACTATGGCATGCTATCCTCGGTCTGTGACTGACTCTGTCTGCACGGTGTGATCGCTTCAGGATGTTTGAGGTTCGCAGTTAGCCGAGCAAACGATACTAGCGGCAACAATCGCTTCGTCGGTCATGAGGTTGGCAACATCACGACTACTAAACTGTGGAGTTGGGTCACCCCACGGTCAGGATTAGACGAAAGCTTCGAACTGAAACTACCTCGTAGTGCCCATTCCGTCAACTAGACTATCATTCTCAAGAATGAGTTCCGTGACCTGGGTGGCGAAAAAGTCGCGAGGCAGGAGAAAGGTCAGGATCAGCCCGTAACTGTAGTAACTCATCGCAAACGATCCAGACCCTGGACAGCTGAGGATGACCAGCCCATCGTACTTTGAACCGGACGACCGGATCTGATCTCGCAGCTTTTAGCTACAGCTGATCAACATCGCCTCATGTACGATGAATTCCATATGTGAAGCCTAAGAACTATGCATCAAAGCATCACTCTTTCAGCTGCATACTTCATTGGCGTCAGCCTTTGATCGCAGCTCAGAATTCATCTAGCTGATCTGCGTGCAGCTGCGCTGGGGCTCTCTGAAGTATCAACTGTGATGGGTGCATTGGGGGTAGATCTCGCGATGCTCAATCTCCCAATGCAGTAATATGTGTTTTGCCTACTGTAGCTATGGATTAGACGCCACCCCTCTAGGCATACATTAAAACATTTGTTCCATACATGATTATTGCTTTGAGGGAGATATTTATTGTATCATACTACGAGTCCTGAGGAGTAGCAACGTCAAACTGATCGCCTGGAGATCTAACAGACTGCCTAGTAAAGGACTCAGCCTCTCAGGGCACTGCGCCTCCGTCGAGGTGGATTCATCTTCAAAGTTCCAACTAACTACACTTTAGATGTTCCATTGCAAAAAAAAAAAAAAAAAATAGTCTCCCCGCGGAAATTGCGTCTTGTGCTTCGCCGAGTGACCGGAGATGAAGCCTCGACTGATGGCGTCTGTACTGTACAACGGTAGCCCGCCATGAAGCAACAGCTTTTGCGTCTTTTTTGTGCCTTCAATTGAACTCAAAGCAATTTACCGGTAGAGACACGCAATGCTCAGGAGGGGAAACCCGCCGCCCTGCCTTACTCCAGAAGTCCCGATGGGGCACAGATGCAAGCCACTTCCATGAGTTATTCCCCGAATAACAGTAACCTAGGCGTCCGGGTGGGATGGAAGATCAGATGTTACGGACAGCGATGCCATGGTGGCGGTCAGCCACCCTGGGTGCTCCATACTGTAGCCATACACAATACATGTCCAGACACTGTTTGTTGCTTTGAAGATGGAGAATGAGACACTACTACCCACGGATCCAGATAGAAACCACTACCTGCATGAACTGCAACCGCGCACAAAAGTCCATCCCCATCCATTCCCGCTAAGTCTGCGGGCCTGACTCATAGGCTACTTCATTGTCTGCCAACATTGAGGTTCCCTCTGAGTTGGATGCCACCCAAAAAAAAACCGGTAGGCAGAATTCTGACTTGTCCACCAGCCAGTTCATACTTATAGATCAGCAAGGAAACACATATTGAATTCTTATGTTTAGCGTGGCCCATCAGTGTTTTATTTTTTTCCCCGTCTCCTTGGGGATTTCATAAGGCAATGAGGAAATGCACGTCCCACACACTCATCGGTCAGTATGGGAATGGGTACGTATAGTCGTTGATGCACCCGAGCTGCCACGCGAGAAATGAATGCCGCTCCCCTCAATTACAACCAACCTGTCAAACTCGTGAGATCGTTCGATCCTTGAGTCCCCTCCTAGGAGCTCGACCATCCGGGACCCTGCGTGGGACGGGTGGTGGAAGTGGGATGGACCATGGATCATGGATCATGGAGCCTTGTGAGGGACAACTGCCAGTGCCATCTCTAGGCTCTATCTAGCAGCATTGGCTGCAGCACCCAGCGTCACCCATTCCACCCACGATTGGGGAGTTCGCAGCCCAGAGGGCAAGAGAAAAACGCGGCCCAACCCCTGGTCATCCCTGCTAGCGCCCGTCTAACGATCACTAGAGGCGGAGTCCAAGTGGAGCTCATTAAGGCTGGACCGTCTGAGGTCCTTGAAGGCGACTGGTATTTTACAGTCTCCAGAGCTTTCTCTAGTACCGATTCGTCCTTAGTACCTCTTGCGACTCTTTGACTGGGTGCCTCTTTTTCTCATCGCTGCCCCCTTTTGATTCGACTGGATGCGGAAGGTTTAACCCTAGACAGTCCTCATCCTAGGGTGAACTCTGTCATTGTGCGCACTCGTCAGCGTCGGATGTGATGGGATCGGTTGGCGATACATTCTTTGCTCTTCGATTTGCTCAATCACTGGTGCAATCTGACTCGCCGATTGAACGGAGCGTTGCGCCGCAGGATTTAAGGAAAGGAAGGCACAGGTGATGCAGTCAGTTGGTCGCGAATGAGAAACCGAGCAGCGATGAACCGAGGATGAATGGCTAATCAACAATCGGGTATGTCCTCCGTCGTGACAATACCATACCGTCAAACTCCCCTATAAATGGGCGCACTATGGCTTTATAGTGTCTGCTGTAGTGCACAAATAAATGGCGATTATTGGCTGGAGCAAGAGATGCATACCAAAGAGAGCTTAGCCCCAGGGTGGACAGTTTGGTCCTGGATTGATGACCTCCCTAAGTGAGTCTGGTTCATCTTCATTCCCAGCGCTAGAAGAGCAGAAACAGTGACTGACCCTTTTTTCCGGGTGCAACAGATGTGTACCAAGATTACCGTATTTTCCAGATGCTGCGAGCTGCGGCCACCAGAGGAAAAACAAAATATTGACCCAGTGACACGGAATGAAGAAAAAGGGAGGGGAAAAAAAAGGCGAAAAAAAAAAATCACACAGGAAGGTTTCCCTTTTGCTCGACCATGATGTAATGAATTGCAGCATGAATCCACCTCTCGTTTCTGATATGAACTGAGTCGCTACTGATCAGATGGAGGTGTCGTCATATCGAAAATCCCATTCTGATCAATGTGCTGCAGCATAATCACTGGCAGCAAAGTCTTATATCATCAACAATGTTGTGATCTTGACATTTTCGGTACTTTCCCACATGCTGAGATTGCCGCCCGTTCAGGGCCCTGACGATGAGGAACCTAGAGGAGAACCTATGAACTCCTTTCCAATTTCCCTGGTTGGAGTAGTGGACCTCTTCCGTCGCTCGACCATTCCTCGCCAATCTTCGGAAATGGTTAGGGTAAGGTGGAGAGGACGTGAAAGAAGAGGAACACAGCCAGCCGTTCGTTACTTTCTTCCTTTCCACTGCTTTCGGCTTTATTTATTTATTTATTTCTTCTTTTCTTTTTGGATTGTTGTGTCGGGAGGTTTTACATGAGTACGAGGACTTGGGAGGGTATTTTGTCTCTCGCGAGCGCGCTCCATCTTATTCTTAGTAGCTAGTAATAATCCCAAACCCTCAGCATACGTACGACGAGTTAGTTTGACGCAGACAGCTTAGCGGCCATACTAGCAGTCTAGCACGTTAATGGAGCGAATGACGATTGCGAGTTTGATGAATTACTCAAGTGTCAGTCAGTCAATCAATCTCTCAGTGAGTCTCAGACTCTCAGTCCATCCAACTAGTGTATGTATCGTCTACGAATGCAGGTATGTGTATGTCCATGTGTATGTTCATGTGTATGTTCATGTGTATGTGTATGTGTACATTGTACACAGTGTATCTGCCTGTCTGCACTTGACCAGTCGCGTCCGGTCAAGTCAACACATCAATTGTCGCCTTCTTTTCTGTCTGCCTTTCCTCCCTCACTGCTCCTGTTTTCCCTCGTTTCCCTCTTTTTTCCTGTTCCTTTTCCACTTCCCCCCCCTCTCTTCATCCACTCTTAGAGCGCCATCAGTCCATCACCGCCCAACCCCCCAACCTCTTGTTGAGTCTTCCCGCATTAACCCTCAGCATCACCATCGCTCCATTTTCCAGGTGTGGTGATCAACCCCCGAGGGGAATGAACCCCTACGTATTTCGTTCATATTCATATTCATCTATCCAAATTCATAACACTATATCTGCATAGCAAGAAAGAAAGAAAGAAAGAAAGAAAATTGCATTCAAGAATTAAAAACGACAATGCCCCTGTCAGCACTGTCAACCCCTCAATGAGGAAAAACATAAATATGAAAAAATCATCACCTAAATTGCAAAATATAATAATTCGCACTATTATCGGTCTGGGATCTGCACCATCTCATCTTGTCCCAAAATTCGCCCCGTCGTCGACCGCTTCTTCACCTTACCTTGAAGGTCTCCACGGCCCGGACCCAAGGCCTCGCTCGTCTTTCTTGGTCTTTTGCTAAAGCTGTCACGGCGTCAGGGGGGTTCCTCTTTTTACCTCTTTCTGCCATTATTTCTGCCATTATTTCTGCCATTTCTTACCTTTTCTTACTACGGAGATGTACTAGAAAGAAGAAGTGTTAGACTCCTCTATTGCTTCGTTTAGTTACTCCTCTTCCTTCCCCCCCCCCCCTCTTACCTACCTAGTTTGAAGCCCACCCCC
>WOUI01000268.1:0-47696 GCA_012184565.1 Aspergillus floridensis | reverse complement strand
TGTTTGGGTGGGGGGGGGGGGGGGGGGGGTTGGCCGGCCCCTTCGTAGTGCGCTGCGCGGTGGGGGGGTGTGGGGGGGGGGGGGGGGGGGGGGGGGGAAAGGAAAAGATCTATTGTACCTTAATTGGATTATATGCCAGGCTATGTAGACGCCGGTGCTAATGTGCTGCTGGACAGATCCTTAATTCAAGTGTGGGGTGCTTTGGGTAGAAGTTTGGAAGTCTGATTTGTGTTAACGATGTTGACACCCAATCCATACGTCACGCATAGCTGATATTCTCCGATCATACAATTCTTTATATCCTAGTAGTCTGGCTGCAGAGCTGGGGCCCACATCTCCAACCTTCGGAAGTCATCTGGCTACGCCGCTACCTTGGCCGTAGCAGCTGCTCTGTCTAGATATTTCATGGACTCGAGGTGGCTGGAGTGGGTCTTTCAAGAATCGAGGTTGGCGACAGCAGACTCGGTAGCCTTAGTTTCGATGAAGCATCGCTCAGATATGGCTAATAAGTAACCTACTGCTCGACCGTCAACCTTAGTATCCCGCAGAGAGTACCAGCCTAGCCGCCAAACTTACCTCAGTGGAGAGGCAAGGTTTAGCCTGTATACCTAGACTGAGAGCGTGAACTTTCCAACACAACCTCACTGGGCCGGATGGAGAGCGTATCCTGTATATCTGATCAAGGTTATTTGGAACGCTTTCTCTTCCCCACTGCGATGTCTTCATCTTGGAGTACCGGCTGGAATCAACAACTGACAGAATCAATGTTTGATAGAGCTCTGAACTCATGAGATCTTCCTCCACTGTCAGGTGAGAGAGCCATTGTCACGGGACCTGTCGGCTCTTTTCTCTATTCTCCTACCAGGAAGAACCCGGCACTGTCTTTCTTTCCACCTAGCGTCTGGCAGATATTATCCATAGATAGTTCTCTGGTTTACTTGCCTGCGATATTCATCCAGTCTGTTTCTTCTTTTCTACGAAGACTCGGAATAGACACTCAATCAGCTGGCAAACGGGGTGCTCTGAGCTAAAAATGTTTCATATCCCCTCCTCCTCCCCTCCTCCCCCCCAACCAACAGCATAAGGGAATAAACCGAGTCCGATCCGCTCGTGGAAGAACGAATTTCAAAGGTGACCGAACTTGCACATATCACTCACCCCTGTTCATGAGCCTGTATTTGTCCTCAGCATGCATGTTTGCTTCACGACTCCCAAATACTGATTGGTCGCTCCAACCATGTGCAGACACGCAATAGATTACTTGCTCCCCACGGTGGATTTCGTGGCCAACTCCCGGGAACTGTTGGCGCAGTCTCCGCGGCGGATTTTCGCTACGTGACTCCGATTTAATCCGCATCTTAGCCAAGAGGCAGCCCATCCTCCACATTTTATGGACTTGAACTCCCTCTACGCTTGCTTACAGAATGGTGTCTCTAAAAGTTGCCACCGCAGCCTACGAGATTCCAGCTCCTGCCTCCTTCTGAGGACATGCAGCATCATTCAACCACCAGAGCAGTTCCCCCTCCCCCCTCTAATCCTGACACACGCACTGGCTACCTATGTACGGGACCACGTATCAACCTGCAGACCGGAAGTGAAGGAGGGTCCTCCTTTCCGGGGATGGGGGCTCGGAGAGAACCCAAACCTCCATGGGTGCTTACCACCTGTCGCCTGTGGTTCCACTCCACGTTGTCAACCCGCAGGCATGGCATAACAAAGCGGACCAAAATAGAAAAACAAAGAGTGTGTCGGAGACATGAGGTGGCCCTTCCCCGTTGCCGCATTTGGAGAAGCCTGTGTTTTGGGTGCTGTCCGCATCCATGGAAGAGGCGTTTTGAATGTGACCGTCCGGGATACAGCGGGTATTTATTGGCCTCGTGTGACTCCTTTCTTCACGAGTGCATGAACTACTCTATTGTTCTATGGTGTGGTAGGTTCTTCGCTTGTTTGCGTTGGATGTGAGGCTGATTCAGGTGATCTACGGATTGTGTGGTGGGTGGGCACGGCATTAGTTGCTGGATTGGTGGGCGCTGATGCTTTTCATGGATTGAAGATCGCGTTGGTGTCGTTCCTACTCGAAGGTAGAGTTGCAAACTCGCGAAAGGGTACTTGGTTATGCTGATTGCGCATTCTAGGGAATAGCGATTTCGCCCTTGAAATGTCCACGATGGAAGAATCATTTTGAGACATGGATATGAGATGCTCACCACTTGTGGACTAGATCGCACAGCACTTGCCACGAGGATTTTCACTGCCATAGAACACGGACCACTAGGGGCATCAATTGCGATGCACGTGGATCTCCGATCTCGATTGTCATTGGTGATAGACATTCAGGGCTGAAGGTCGACTGAACAACAACTGCAGGAACTGGGGTATATTGGGAGGTGATATGCTTATGATATGTGGCCAATCCAGATGATATAAAACTTGCTGACAGACGATAACTAACTTAGGGGTTTTCCCAACTATAATCCCGAAGTTGCCTTCAATTTTTGGGCTAGAACGCCTGCGCGGCCGATGCCAATCAAGGAAACCTTGACGAGTGCATTTCACCTTCCATCGCCTAGTTCAACAAAACACCGAGGTCCACAACTCATTCAAAGTGGCTGGATCTCTCGTTTAGACCAATTTCAGCTTGATTATGGCTATATTCTGTTAGCGTGCTCCAGAATCGACATCTCAACAGCGTTGTCGTGGGCGGGCTGCCAGTGGCTGAGCACAGCTCGGAATCACTCCGCTACGGTTACGATATACATAAATATCATATCTAAGCTCGCTTATCATAAATATGAACGAACTTGGCATGCCGCTTTGATGCATCGTTTGAAATCTTATGTGGATGGCGACAGCAGCGATCAATCAAGCAAGCGCTTGCGCGACTTAGCGTTGAATGCTGTCATCGGCCCCTGCGATCGTGCAATAAACATCTCCTTACTAACATGAACACTCATCGCCACAGAGATAACGAGAAGCCTGGTTACTCAACATCGCATGCCTTCAAAGAGAGCGTTATTGTTGTGTATGATCAGTTGATACCTCAACCTCACTCATATTTTCGATATCTGCTGGCTCGCAAGCCTTCAGAACCCAGCCCTAACTGTGCCTGGTGCCTGGGGTCAAGCAGATCGGCGCGGCCCGATATCCAGCTTCCAAAATGCCGACGTCAACCCACTCAGCTTTCTTTCCCCGCGTTCTTAGTTCAAGCACCTCATTTACTCTAGCATGTCGTCTTCAGCTGGGCCATGCAAGATGAGCGCATTCAAGCAATCGCGTCATCGAATTTTACAATGAGCATCGCGATATTAGCATCGCCGCCGCCTCCTCGCCAACTCTATCATGATGATTTAATAACCACGGGTGCCCCATTGTAGACAAGATGTAAGCTCAAGACCGGTCTATTATTGCAACTCAATTGGTGTTGGTCGAATCATGGGATTCAAAATATTCACCAAGTCGGCAGACATCGAGGCTGATGAGCGCTCCGATGAATTCAGCTTCATCAACGATGGCAACCTAAATTATACTGCTGCCGGGGGAGCCAATTCTTCCAAGTTGACCTATCAAGAAGCCAGCGGTGCTCCCATCGAGACCAAGTCTCCCTTGGGATACTCCGTAGGTGCGGTGACGGTGATTGGCCTCAACCTGAACCAAATGATTGGAACCGGTGTTTTCTCGACTCGTACGTTGATAGTGCCACTATTATTTTGATCTCAGCTAACAATATCGAAGCTGCAACGGTTCTCTCTGGAGCTGGCTCAGTGGGCCTTGCTATGTTTTACTGGGTGATTGGCTTTCTCATGGCCGGTAGCATGCTTGGAGTCTACCTCGAGTTCCTATCATATTTCCCGAGTCGGTCCGGCTCCGAAGTGGTGTACCTCGAACAGTCATACCCACGACCGAAATTCTTCTTTCCTACCGTCTTCGCCATGCAGACTGTTCTCTTCTCCTTTGCCAGTAGTAACGCTGTTGGTATGTAGCCTGGCCAGAGGATCTTTCAGCGCAAGGGCTCATGATTTTCGCAGTGCTGGCCAACTATCTCTTCAAGCTCGCCAATGTGGATTCAACCGCATGGATGCAGAAAGGCGTCGCAGTGGCTGCGTACACAGTTGCCGTCCTTTGTTAGTTATCTCGAGATTATCGTCCCAACAATTTCCCTCTAATCTTAGAATTAGTGCTGGCTTTTAACACGAAATGGTCGCTTCGGCTGACTGATGCCATCGGATTCGTCAAGACCATCACACTGATCTTGTAAGTTCAGCCTTTGTGTATCGGCGCGAAATACTGACCGAAACCTAGCATCGGAATCACCGGGCTCGTGGTCCTCGGTGGGCACACATCTGTCAAGGATCCCACCGTCAACTTTCGGGATGCCTTCGCTGGAACTTCGGAAGCGTCAGTATATGGTGCCACGAATGCCCTGGTCAAGGTGATGTTCTCGTACGCTGGCTACAGCAACGCATGCAATGTGGCGAATGAAGTCAAGGTGCGCGGTCTGTTTCCGGGTTGCTACGAGATATACTGATTCGTATTCTGGCTAGAACCCAACCAGAACGCTCAGCTGGAGCGCTCCAGCCTCGCTCTTCTTGGTCGCGGTGCTGTACATTCTTGCAAACATTGCGTACTTCTCTGTTGCCACCAAGGATGAGATTCTCAACTCCAAAACGGTCGCCGCTGGTCTCTTCTTCGAGAAAGTTTTCGGGTCGTCAGGAGCATCCCGGGCTCTCAACTTCCTGATCTGTCTCAGTGCCATGGGCAACTTGCTAGCTGTGCTCATCGGACAGTCTCGAGTGCTTCGAGAATGCGGAAGGTATGCGTCAAGGACTGTTCCATTCTCTGAGTTGAAGAAACCGCAAACTGACAGCCTGAACAGACAAGGCGTCCTCCCCTTCACGGCATTCTGGACCTCAACCCGCCCCTTCGGCACCCCCCTCGGCCCATACTTCGTGAAGTGGTTCCTCACCGTCATCATGATCCTGGCTCCCCCAGCGGGCGATGCCTTCAACTTCGGTACGCACCGGCTATTCACCACTCACCCCCCCCCTAAAACTTGAATCATAAACAAACTAACGCCAGGCATCAACAGTTGTGGATCTGGCGGTGTACCCCAGCAATGCATTCAACCTCCTCCTCGCCGTCGGGCTGCTTATCACCCGCCGCCGCCGCCAGCGTCTGAACATCCCTTCGTCAGGCTACCAAGCATGGACCGTGACCGTCGGCTTCGCCATCCTATCCAGCTTATACATGCTCGTGGCACCGTGGTACCCGCCTTCCACCGGCGCGGACGGCGGCGACGTGAGCTTCTGGTACGCGACATACTGTGTCGTGGGTCTCGCTATGTATGTTTCCTGTTCTCTATCCAACACAATCAACATCAATATCAAGCTACCACTGCCGAACCCCTTTCCATCCCCTCAAAACAAGTGCTAATCGACCACAGTGTCGCCCTATGCGGAGCCTACTACTACATCTGGATCAAGGTCCTCCCGCGCCTCGGCCGCTACGAGTTCCGCCAGACCCAGATCCAGGTCGAGGAGCACGCGACGGCCAATAAGTTGGTCAAGGTGCCCGTGGACCGGCTGGAGGAGTGGGATCGGGAGCACGATGCGCTGGGCCGAGTGCGGCAGAGGGCTGCTGCCCGGACGGCGTCGAATGAGACGGGGGAGATTGTGTATGAGACGAAGGCATGATAGCGGTTAGGTTAGATAGTGGAGGGGATCTATCTATCTCACAGGCTGTGCCTTTTTGGAGGGTGTGTGCTGCAGTGGGTAGCGAGAAGTGGGTAGTGAGGAAGGGGGAAGTGAGAAAGTGGGGTTGGATTGTACTGTACATACGTCTTTATCCTTGTATCTACGCCAAAAGTTTTCTTTTTTTCTTGATGGAGCGGTTGAAACAACCATGAACCATAAGAATAGAGCAAAGGATCAATCAAGGTGTTCAGTCCGCAAGCATGGGTACCTAGTGACCTCGGCACTTCAGTGACTACTGACGTCAAGCCTGCCTGCTGACTGACTCGACCACGTCTCCTTCAACCATGACCCAACAGGACAGAGAAAGACCACGCCACTCATCACGCCCAAGATCAGAGACACATACACGTACACATCCAGAGGGAAAAAATTAGAATTAGGAACTAGAAACTATTATCATAAACACCATAACCCCGCTGAACCGATTCAATCAGAAGAAAAGCCACATCCCCACGCGCTTCACCTTCCCAAACAACCCCTTCTCCTCCTTCTTAAACCTCGCCAGGAACCCTCCTTCCTTTTCCTTGGAGGTCTCCGCCTCAAATCCCCGCGCCTCCGCTCCAAGCGCCCCATGCGCAAGATCAGCATCCTCGCCCTCGATATGCGCCAGGTTATACCGATCCGTAAGCAGATCCATCTGGTCGACGCGGACGAACTTGGTGCGCTTGAACAGCTTCCACCCGACGAACATAACAAACATGATGGGGAGTTCGATGTAGTACGAGACAAAATCCACGGCGTGGAAGCTGGGGCTGAAGCAGGACCAGCCCTGCACGAGGATCAGGACGGCGTTGAGGACGACCGCGATGATGGGGCCGACGGGGTAGGTCCAGTTCTTGTAGGGGAGGAGGTGCTCGAGGTTCTGGTGGCGGATGCCGGCGCGGAAGCGCAGGGAGGCGACGCCGATGAAGAGCCAGGAGAGTTGGTTGGAGACGCCGACGATACTTTGACAGAAGTGTTAGAACTGGGGGGAGGGAAGGGTGCAGAGGGAGAAAAGGGAGGGGGAGAGCTTACTTCTGAAGCCACGACCACAATTGACCGGCGCCGATGTAGCTGGCGCCGAAGCAGAGTCCGCTGATCACCGAGGTCGCCAGCACGGCCACCCAGGGGACTTGGAACCGGTTCAGGTGCCCGAATACCCGCGGCGCGTAGCCGTCGACCGCCAGCGTGTAGAGGAGGCGCGAGCCCGCGAAGAGCGCGTGGTTGGCGGCGGAGATCACGCTCGTCATGATCACGGCGTTGATGAAGCTGCCTGCCACGGTGCTGCCGGCTTCGACGAAGACGATCGTGAACGGGCTGGTGGCCGTCGTCTTGGAGGAGAGGCCCGGGTAGTTGTAGGGGACGTCCAGGCCGATCAGCACGATCGAGACGATGTAGAAGAGGACGATGCGCCAGAAGACGTTGCGCACGACCCGTGGGAGCGTCTTGGAGGGGTTCTTGGTCTCTCCGGCGGTGATGGCGATGGATTCGGTGCCGCCGCTGCGGGAGTGGTTAGTCTCGCGTGAGCTGGAATTGCGCTGTGGCTGGGGATTGTATGAGGGGAAAGAGGGGGGAAATCATACTAGGCGAAAGATGCAGTGACGAAGACAGAGGCAAATCCTCCGATTCCACCGACGAACGGAGCTTCCCCGGTGTAGAAGAATTTGTTTCCGATATAGGTGTGATCCTTGTTTCCGCCGCAGTTGACAACGATACCAAGGATGATGAAGATCTATGGTCGAATTAGCACACTATCCAGTGCACATCAGACGTTGCACCAAGCTGAAGAACATACGATAATGGTGACGACTTTGAGCAGACTGAGCCAGTACTCGATCTGCAGCGCAACCCAAGTTAGCCAATACACCAATCCAGCATCCACGGCGAAACAAACCTCTCCATACACCTTCACCGACATGACATTCAGAAAGATCACCACAACCAGGAAGATCAAACTGATCGCCCACCCGGGAAAGTTATCCGTCCAGAACTCGAGGACCAGCTGCAGAGCTATAATATCCGAGGCCGTGGACACAGCATCGTTAAACCAATAGTTCCACGTCAGAGCGAATCCCAGAGCATCATCCACGAAACGACTAGAAGAAAGAGCCCCAATCTCTATTAGCCTCGATTGAACGCGCGCACTAAGAACGGATGAAGCAAATTTACCCAGCAAAAGTACAGAACGAGCCCGCGACGGGGATGAAAGCAGCCATCTCACCGAGCGACAGCATCGTCACGTAGACGATGGCACCGCAGATGATATAGGAGGTAAGCATGGACGCCGGGCCACCGGTGGCCAGCGACTTGCCCGTTCCCAGGAACAGGCCCGTGCCGATGGTGCCGCCAATGGCAATCATCTGCACCTGCCGGGCAGAGAGCTTGCGCGCCAGCCGATCCGCGCGGACGAGTTGCGCGTCTGCATCGAGGAAGCCGCCAGATGCGCCGGGCCCTTTGGCCGGAGGAGCTCCTGCTTCGGCAGCAGCAGCAGGCTGCTTCTCGATGTCATGGGCTGCCATGGTTGTGTCTTAGGACGAATAAGAGTCGTGTAGAGCTGTGATGTTTCCATGTTAGTACATCCACAATGGCTGCAGAAGAAGGTATTGTGAGGTGAGGCGTTATAGTTGCTCACCAAGTATATAGCAGGCCAGCCCGTCCACCAATGACAATGGACTTCCCAAAGCAGTGCCTCAAGTACCACGTGACCTTGGAAAAAGTGGAAACCCCCAGAAAGAACTAAGCCGAGAAGACCAAGAAAAACCTGGGCTAAATCTGCCGTCCAGATCGGCGTATCAGCGCTATATGAACTATTCAAACCTCCTGGGCAAGAACTCGAACCAGGGAAAAAAGAAGTCCATCTTCAAGCCGACAGCTCTCGCACCGTCTTATTCTGCAATTGAAGTTTTTGCCGTTAGCGGATGGCGTGATTGAAAAGTCTTACGTAGCAAGAATGGAATTGGCCATCACCGTCGCAAATTGTTCGATGGAACTGCCGATGCAAAGCGTTCCGGGACCCACCGCTCGGCTGTCAGCCACGTGATTGGGATTCCCAAGATCAGATAGAGTTATCGAGCGTGCGCAACTTTAGATACGAGCATCAGATCGAGTTGATAGGTGGATGCACTATATACATACAGGATATATAAAACCAAATGAAAATGCTTTTGAGATTATCCGCTATGTAACAAACCAAATAAGACACAACATCAGACAAGGATATAACCCATTGCAGAAAACAACCGTGAAACCCCCCCCCCCCAAGACAAACTACCCCAGCAAGCCTGCAGCCAACGATTCCAGATCCTCCAAGGTCTGGATCTGTTGTTCGGGCTCTTTCCGGGACTTCTTGGCCTTCTTGGACTTGGGCTCGTCGTCGCTGTCGTCGTCCATGAACCACTTCTTGGGACGGGGGGCCTCCTCTTCCGCCTCCGATGCAGAGAATCCGCCGTCCACGTCGCGGTCGTCGTCCTCCTTGTACGGAGCCAGGTAAGCCACCCTCTCCTCGCCCTCGCCCCCCTCCCCTGCTTCCGCAGCCAGCAACTCGCGCTCGCGGGCCTTGCGCTTCTCCTTCTTCTCGCGCTTCTTCTGCTTGGCCACCTCCTTGTCCTCCACATCCGCCCGCCGCGTGCGCTCGGCCTCCTCCGCCAGGAAGCGAGCCTGCTGCTCCTTGGCATCGCCCTTGGCCTTGAAGTCCTCCTCGTCCTCCATCTCGTACAGCTCGTGGGCGTTGCCCTCGTCGTCGAAAACGAGTTTCGATCCTTTGCCCTTGAACTTGAGCAACTTCTTCTTCGACTTGAGCAGCTTCTCCCGGCGCTTGGAGTCGATGACCAACGCCTGCTTGCCATCCAGCTGGACCACCTTGGTCGGTTTCTTCCCCGCGCCCGCCTCATCGTCATCCTCCTCCGAGCTGGATCCAGCTCCCAGATCCTTATCTCCAGCTTCGAAGCGACGTTTGACGGACAGGAAGTCATCATCCTCATCGGCATCTTGCGTGGCGGTGTTGGGCTCGACCATCGTGCCGTCATCGTTGATGAGTTTCGAGTAGTGCTCGGCCAACACATCCTGGTTCCGTCGCTCGAACATGCGGTCATACTTGGTCCGTACTTGGGGCTCTTCCTTCTTGGTCTTCTTCTTCTCGCCATCTTCATCCGACTCGTCGTCGCTGGACGCGTAGGCGGCCAGACGGGGCGCGTTCTTGCGCTCCTTTGTATCCTCACCCTTGATGAACTTGATGCGGGGCGCACCAGGAAGACCCAGACTAGCCGCAAACTCCTCCAGCTTGAGATTCTTGACGTCGAACGTCTCCTTGTCCTTCTGAACGTAGATAGACTTGACATAGGAAATGAAGGCCTTCTGGCCCAGGTACTTCAACTCGGGGTCCTTGAAGCACATATTCTGCAATTGGTCCTTGATACTCTGCTGCTTGTTCGCCTTTACGTTGATTCGCTCGACTTGAACCTTCTTTTGCTCCAGACTCTTCAACATTCCCTTCTCCTCGCTGGGGTCCAGGAACAGTACCGCGCGGCCGTCGCGCTCGTACCGTGCCGTACGACCCACACGGTGGATGTAGGTATCAGCGTCCTCCGGGCAATCCAGCTGAATGACCCAGTCAACAGCCGGAAAGTCCAGCCCACGCGCGGCGACATCGGTGGCAAAGAGCACTGCGTGTTGTGCCGACGAGAACCGGGTCGTGATATCGAGTCGCCCGCCCTGCTTCTGTCGGCCGTGAAGGTGCATCAAGGGAATACCGGGCTGCATGTGCCGGAAGGTTTCGTAAACGAACCGCACCTGCTTGCCGGAAGAGAGGAAGACAATGGTTTTGGTTTTCAGGTTGCTTCGGATGAAACTCCACAGGACATCAAGCTTTTGTGCGAGGGGAGTGACGACGTAGTGTTGTTGGAGTTTGGAGGGGGTGGCGGACGAGGCGGCCTCGTGGACAGCCACGTATTCTGGATCCTGGAGACTCAGTCGCGCCAGGTCGGAAACCTTCTTTGTCTGCGTTGCGCTGAAAAGCAACGTCTGGCGCTCCTTCGGGAGATGGCCGATGATCGCGTCCACGGTCTTCTGGAATCCCATATCCAGAATACGATCCGCCTCGTCCAGAACAAGCATCTGTAGGTTGTATGTATCGAACAAAGCGGTCTGGTCCAAGTGCTGCAGCATTCGCCCAGGCGTACAGACCAGAATGTTCATTCGTCCCAGTCTCTCCTGCTCCTCACGCAGACTCTTTCCACCGATGACGAGACCTGCAGAGAACTGGTGGTAGCGACCAACTTTGCGAAGGACTTCGAAGATCTGGATCGCGAGTTCGCGGGTCGGCGAGAGAACGAGGGCGCCCAAGCCGTCTTGCTCCGCCCATTGTTTGCGGTAAAGGTTCTCGAGGATAGGGACCAGGAAAGCCAGAGTCTTGCCGCTTCCCGTCTTCGCGGCGCCTAGAACATCGCGGCCCTTGAGCGCATGACTGATCGCACGGGACTGGATATCGGTCAGGGTCTTGTAGTGAGATGAGGCGAGTCCGGAGGCGGTCGGTTCAGACAGAGGCAGATCGGTGAATGATTTGATCGAGTCCTTGACATCGAGCTCTTCCACTCGCTGGATTAGGGAAGACAGATCATCTTGGGCACGCTTGCGCTTCAAATTACCGGCCCGTTGAGGTGGTTTGCTTTGCTTTTTATCACGAGAACCGTGGGTCGGAGCCATAGTGGGCTAGTCTGGAAATCGAAACCCACAAGTGCGTCCACGAAAAGCAAAAGGCGAGGCCTGGTATCGTGAGGGAACAATAGTAATGAAACAATGATTTGGTGCTGATCAGAAATGCGAATCTCGATCTCCGGGCGGTGAAGCAACTTTTTTTTCTCTCTTTTTGGTTGCCAGGCGGGCGCTCGCCGATGACTCAGCCAGCGATAAGCCAATGCTTATCATCGATCACCATTCAACTTGCAGACACACGACCAGTGCGACCCTGGGGAGAGCTGCTTGTTCTTGACCTGGACCCCCGGAAATCAAGCACCATGGCCTCCGAGGAACAAGATGCGCTGGACGCTCTCGAGCGGGAAGCGTCCGATTTCGACAAGGTGCCTTCCATCTCACCCCCATCATCCCCATTGACAACCCTGTCGCTGACGCTAAGTCCGATCGCAGGATGCAGAGATTGATCGGATTAGGAAAGCTTTTGTCTTGGACGCGTAAGTTGCGCGCATCGTACCGCAAGAGTTCATATTTGTCAAAGCGTGGTACCTAGGACGCTAATCCGCGATGGTTGAGATAGATACGCCGTCCTCGACCTACAGCCGGGAGTCACAGAGAAGGATATCAAAATGTGCTATCGCAAGAAGTCCCTTCTGATTCACCCGGATAAAACCAAGAATCCGGCCGCCCCCGATGCCTTCGATCGTCTCCAGAAAGCGCACTCCGCACTCATGGACGAGAAGAAGCGCGAATACCTCGACGAATGCATTGCAGATGCGCGACGACTGTTGATCCGCGAACACAAGTACACCCTCGACTCCCCGGAGCTGAAGACGGAAGAGTTCAAGAAAGAATGGCGTCAGATGACGGTCACGGTGCTCTTGGAAGAAGAGGCGCGGCGGCGCAGGCAGGCCAAGGCCAAGCTGCAAGAGGAAGGACGCGAACGGCGCAAGGAAGAGGAAGAATTGGAGGCACGGAAACGAAAACGCGACCAGGACAAAGCCTGGGAGGATACTCGCGACGAACGGATTGGCAGCTGGCGCGACTTTCAGAAGGGGCATAAGAAGGAAGGGGACAAAAAGAAGAAGAAGAAAATGAAAGTGCTGGGATGAAAATGCCCCACCACGAAGCCCGGGTATCCAGCAAGCACCGGCGATTGTTGACTCTCTGGAGTTTGAGAGCTTGAGTTATGGGGACGATAGTATTAATGAAACCTATATACCATACTGTTTGCCTTCAATGTTTCAGCTTTCAGGCGTCTATCAATTGATATACGGAAGTATGTTCAGTCACTCTAGATGAGACCCGCTCAGCAGAAGCACCGTCACTCAGGGTGAGGCAGAGCATGAATTCATCTGATGCCTGTCTCTATGGATGGTCTATAGGACTGGCAAGCTCTAGACAGCCCCGGAAAAGAATACAACCACGAGCAGCTGAAGCATAAACAAACGGGTCTTGCTCGCCACACATTCCCTCCTTGGCTCTCCATACAATATCAACAGTGCTAGGCTCAGCATCTATGCCTGTGAAGGCCTGCATCAAAGAGAACACCCATTCAATCAATAAACTAATCGGAACCAAGCGAATCAATTTAAATGTATTGATATCCGATCACACGGCGATAAGAAGGCGGTGAGCCGCGGAGGAAGGAAGTTCAATGCGGGGGGCAGAAAGAACATTCCAGTCCAGTTCCAGCGCGGCAGTGGCAGTCAGTGGCAGTCAGTGGCAGTCAGTGGCAGTTAGTGGCAGCGTCACAGCCTTCCGCCTTTCTGTCCTCCCCCCAAACCCTCATCAATCAATTGACCGACTCCAGCCCATTGAACAATCACATTCAGGGGCTCGCAACTTTTTATTATCTACTTGCTATGCCCCAGCCTCCCTCTACATCCTACACACCTCTTCTTATATATTTCTTCCCATTACATTGCTTCTACATATCACGATACCTTACTTGTACTGAGACGGTACTAGTACCAACGAACTTAGCCTAGGCTGGCACTCCGCGGCATCAACCACACCTCTTTCGGCCGCCCTAAAAAGCAAGCTGATAACCACCGATCCCGAGTCATCGCTACCACGCCCCTCCACCTTCTCCCACCTTTTCCTCCTCCGCTGCCCTCCTTTACCTCTTTTCGCCCTTTGTCTCCTTACCCTACCACCACCCCACCCCCCAAGGGCACCAGAACCAGAACCAGAACCATGTCCTCCGAACCGGCCACGTCTCAACCAAATGGCACCTGCGCAAGCGCAGCCGCACCCCACACTCCTACGGCATCATACCCCGCCGCTGCCGCTGCGGCCGATGATGCCGAGCAGCAGGCGACAACAGAAGCCAACTCAACCCCCCTCAAGACCGACTTGACTACCAGCAAAGACAATGACGATGACAACAACAATGACGAAAGCACCACCGCACCCCCACCACTAACGACCACCATCGCCGCCCTGCACGACCAGATCCAACGCTTCCTCTCCGAATCTCACCCCGCGGACTCCCTCCTGGCCGCGGTGCAGAAGCAAACGCGCGTGACCCTGGACGTCTTCGCCGCGGCCCTGGACACTTTCCCGCTCGAGAACCTCTCCCTCTCCTACAATGGCGGCAAGGATTGCCTCGTGATGCTCGTGTTGTTTCTCGCGAGTCTCCACAACCTGCCGACGAGGACGAGGCTCACGAGCCGACAACACCAACAACCTCACCAACAAACACAACCACAACCACAATCACAATCACAATCACAAGCACAAACACAAACACAAACAGATGCACAACCACAACCACAACCACAAACCCCGCCCACAGACAACACCAACAAACTCAACTCTCTAACCTCCATCCCCGCCATCTACGCCCTCCCGCCCGACCCCTTCCCCGAAGTCGAGGAGTTCGTCGCCTGGTCCGCCCGCCACTACCACCTCGACATGGTCAAGTACACCACCGACCCGCCGCGCACCACCATTCGCTCCGTCTTCGCCGACTACCTGGCCCAGCACCCGGCCGTCCGCGCCATCTTCGTCGGCACCCGCCGCACCGACCCCCACGGCGCCCGCCTGACGCACCAGGACTACACCGACAGCGGCTGGCCCCAGTTCCTGCGCTACCACCCCGTCATCGACTGGCACTACACCGAGATCTGGGCCTTCATCCGCCACCTCGGGCTGCAGTACTGCGCCCTCTACGACCAGGGGTACACCAGTCTGGGCGGCACCGCCGATACACGGCCCAACCCCAAGCTGCTGCGTCGGGGGACGGGGTCTGAGGAGTCCGAGGCCGGCGGCGCGGAGCAGTCGCGGTATCGTCCGGCGTATGAGTTGACCGAGGATTTGGAAGAGAGGTTGGGCCGCAATTGACGTCTGGATGGGATTTGTCATTTGCATTCCTCAGGTACCGGGAGTCGACCGGTTCAGCGTGCATAGAAGGAACTTTAGGGGACAGGTTGCCCACCGTCCCTTTTTTTGAACTTCATGGCATTGCCAACGTTATCACCGACATGACTTCGAGGGTAGACGGCTCGCCTCTTTGATCCTTAAAGTCGACAGACACCAGCACTAGCAGTGCTGCTTGCTACGTGCAGGAGGACTTTGATTTCGCAGTATCATTATCACTATTATTCCCAGCCTGTAGACTGCGTTGATAATTTTGTGGAGTCGAAAGGAGTAACCATGATTAGACACATACAGGAATGCCACTTTTCCATTCAGTCCCATTGCTTCATGATCCCTTCACCCGTCTCTCCATGGGTACCAGAATGGCCAGGTTGTAAGAGATACAAACTCCTAAATCAGACATCATTCTGCCGAACATACAATCGTGGCTGTCGTCAAGAAATGAAGAACAAATAACACGCAAACGGCAAAAGCTCGAGAAGACGAACAAAAGCAATGCAGCAAACATTAAGGCGATATGACATCTGAAATGGATGAGGCAGTCGAGACTCGTATCAGTCATCCATCTCCGTGGTTAACATGTGGACCTCTACACATGCAGTTGAATAGGCGATACTTCTCAAAGGACATGACGCATAGCACGGCCTTTCATGCCCCTCAAACGGTTGTTCGCCGCTGAAGATAGGGAAAAATTGGAATCTTGAACAAAAAGAGGAAAGTGAGAAAATTAAAGCAAGCGCACATTGCATAGGGAAGCAAGTGTACTAGGCACGGTTGACATTCAATGCTCAGATGACCGAGCGGGGTGAGGTCACGATAACCTCCTTGCGTGCTGAGATGGGAGACGCGGAACCAGCCTTGACATTGCTTTTGCGAGGACTAGACTGCTCAGAGCGAGTTTCAACACAAGGAGTTGCTGGAAAGTCAATCTTTGAAGAACCGCTAGAGACGTTGTCAGTCCAGGCATTGCGTTGCCCTCGACCGAGAGGTGTGTTCTCCAAGGCTCTTGGCCCGCCTTTGGATGACCAAGAGTTGAAGCGCACGTTGCCCGCCTGGCTCTTCATCAGGGGATACCTGCTTGTATTGTCAGCATGCCTTTGGAGGGAATGTAGACATTCAGTAACGTACGATGGGGAGATGGATGTCGCAGGGGTCCAGGTGGATCCCACACCGACTGGAGACACACCGGCTGGAGAGGCGTAGCTGGCCTGCGAGTTGGGGCTGATATGCGACACGCCCTGTTGAATACGGTGCAATGAAGGCGACGGGGTAGATCCTTGCACGACCTCAACCGAGTAGTTATACTCCCCAGCACGGTATGCGCGTCTCTCGTTGCTTTGCTGCTTGAGGAGCTTCTGGGCCTTCGTATCCGCAAAACGAAGAAGCAATTTGACTCCATCCTGGGAGACGACGTTATGGAACTCGCCCAACACCTTCTCTGCAATGTCACGCGTTTCAAACCTACGGCAAAAAGTCAATCCCGATTCGAGGCCCACGCCGCCGTTTCGAAACACTAACCGAGCAAAGCCAACCTCCTTGCTCACTCCGGTCTTCTCATCGCGGCTGATCTTTTCCGAGACCACACGATATGGCTCGAAGTGACGACGAAGATCCTGTGATGAAGTTTAATTAGTACAAGCTTTCTTCTTTCGGGCACAAGCATTCTCACAGCCTCTGTCCACTCAATCGGAATGTTTGTGCAGTAGATGTTGGTCGAAGACTTGTCCTCTAAATCTTTGAGCCTAGAGTTGCGGGATTTCTAGAGAAATATCAGTGATCAGGTAGCGAACCCTTCGGAGAGACAACAGTACCTGAGCGAAACTAGCCTGGTAGCCAAGGTAAAAGAAACCGCGGATGCAGTTCTCGCAGGATTCGAAGTTGTAGTACTGGACGAATCCAAATCTGGAACACTGTTAGAGAGGATATCAGGACGAGAACACAGACAAACCCTTTGCAGAGGCCCGTGTCCAAGTCAACAATAGCTTTGCAGCGATCTATTTTCCCGAAGCGGGAGGCATAAGCATGCAGCATATCATCAGTCGTCTCCGGAAGAAAGCCTCGAATGTAGACATTGGTAATCCCTTCTCGATTCTCTAGACACTTAGCCAGAGTCAGATCAGATGGGTTTGTCCACATGGCGGGCACCGCTCGTGGGATGGGTGGGTCTTGCTGCGTCAAACTCTCGAGATCCTGGAGAATATACCCCGTCGGAGTCTTCATCATCTGGAGAGGTAGACATGTCCCACTTGGCTGAGGAAGGCCATTGAATCCGAAATTCGACAAGCCAGGTCCTTCAAGGCCAGCATTGGGGTTGTGAAAGTAGTCGCTCGGGGGAGTTGGCACCACCGGACAAGGCGGGGCCAGGCCGGAGTAGAGGCCATGTGCAGGTAAATACGAGCCCTGATCAAGAGGCAGTCCGCTGAAGACGGTACCATTCGGCAGAAGAACAAATTGATTGTAGGGAGGCATCGCCATTGGCATGTTATTCTTGACCCCGTTATACTTCGGTCCAGGCCTCTGGTTGTGATATCCCAGCCCACCGAAGAGAGAAGGCAAGCCATGGGAATCAGGCATCTGATGGGAATCAGAGACAGGAGGACGCATAGTAGCTGCCATCGGTAAGTTGACTTCTATCAAAGTATTAGCCATGTCCCGTTAGTAGATAGAAGAGGAAGAGGAAGAAGAAGAAGAGAAAAAGAGAAAAAAAGCACGAGTACTCACGATGATGGGTATAACAGCTCGGGTAATTTGGCGAGACAGAATCTAAAACCACTGAGCGATTGCACCTAGTTCAGAGCAGAAGAAGTATTGTAAAGACCTACACGATAAATGGGCTGGTAAGAAAGAAGATGTCGGACGTGAAGGCAATGAATGACTGCTGGAAGAGGAGGAATTGGTGGGGGTTTTGGAGGAAGCGTAGGAGTAAGAAAAGGAGAGAGTCGTGGGAGTCAAGCTGGGAGACATTGGAGGAGAGAGCAAGAAAGAGGGCAGAATGGGAGGAGTTGGCTGTTGCAGTTGCACTTGCTGTTCCTGCAGTCGCTGCTCCTGGAGAAGGAAAGAACGTCTCAGGAGTCTATCGCAGGCACCGACACCTTCCCTCCCTTCGCTCTCAGGGGCAGGAAGAGCCGTAGCGGAAGAAGGAATCACGATCTCGTCAGTGACCTGCAATTTCCGAGGAGTGACGGCTCCTGCCTTTTGAATTAATTCAATCTCCTCGTCAATCGGCCAGCCACCATCACCCCAGAGAGGTAAAACCATGACTGCAGTCAAGCTAACACAGATAGACTAGCACGGGAATTGCTTAGTTGAGTGTTGCGAGGCAGAGAGTAGAGAGAGATGGAAGGTGTGCGTGTGTACTGAGGAGAAGGAGTGAGGAGAGTTGAGTTGGTTGCAGTGGAGACCAAGGACTTGAGAGTGAGAGATAGATTTTGCTCCTACTGTGACATGCTCACTCATGGGCTCCATAAACATTTTGCACCCTACACGCGTCTACATGTTCCTTTGGATTGAGATGGTACGACAGAACGATGAGGATAAATGGCGGACATGAAGTTGATCATATTATGACATCTATACAGTATGGTGGACGTAGGTAAGAATCATCATTCATTTCTGACTCACAAAGTAGTTGATGTCAGTATTCGGAAATTGTACCCGTAGTCATGGATCAGATGTCATCTCAAAGTCTCTCAGGCTTCTAGTGCAGTCGCCGTAAAGCCTCTATCATAACCTTGACTTCGTCAACATCCGTCGCCCCCACGGACTTGACAATCTCATCCTGTACACTTGGTTCGCAGGTCAGGAACCGTTCTATTAACTCGCCGTCCACAAAACGATACGGTTCTTTGGCTTCGCGCACCATGCTGCGGAACCCACGGAACTCATTGAATGGAATGTTACCCAGAGACTCGACTTTCCCTGCCATGGTGGCTTGCAGACGCATCAGGAAGTCCTGATGTTGTGGGTTGATCACAGCAAATAGGTATAATGAGCCCTCGACCTGTTGTAGAGCAGTCAGAAGTCTGCACAATGATTAAAGTGATATCGAAAAGACAGGATGACATACCGTGCCCAGGAATGCCCGGGGAGTGACAGTTACACTCGCCAGTTGTTGTATATTGACAGGTCGGATTCGATTGACCATCTCCCCTAGCGAGATCTCACCGGTGACCTCCAACCTGCGCTTATCATCCTCTTCGACTCCGGTTCGATTGCGGCGAAGCACAATCAGGTTACCCTCGGCGTCACTCTCGAGGAAAGTGTCCTCCGCGATGCAGGCGACACCTGTGGCCCAGACCGTCTGGAAGTGGCGAGCGACCTCGGTCAAAGTGTCAGGGAGGCCATCTTCCCCTTCCTTCCACTCTACCAAGCAGACACTCTTCATCAGATCTGCGACAGCGATAATATTGCCCGTCACCGTTACATCCACAGGCGCCGTAGAGGTCCTGTAACTGGCTAGTTTCTCCAGCTTCGTAGCTCCGAAATTGTTGCTGACTACCCTATAGACCACGACCTACTGATTGTTAGTACGGGAAAAGATCGCTCACAATTGTCTTTGGAGAACTTACAGTCTTGACGAGAGCCGCTACAATCTTCTCACCTAGCATGGCCAATGCACGACAGGCACCTTTCACAGGCAGTTCGGCTACCTTGGCCAATTTCCGGCCATTGTCAACCTCGAAGACCAAGATCCGACCTCGAATCGACTCTTCTCCCGCATCGTCCAGGTACGCTGTGCCAACGATGAAGCGATCCTTGGTCACCTCCCGACCAGTTTCATCTTTACCTGCTGTAAACTCGGCACGAACAACGCTCTCCACTAACTCCTCGGGTTGAAAGTCAAAGGAATCGAGGCGTCGGAACAGAATCTCATCCGCAAGGACAAACCTGCTCTGAACCTGCTCTTCGCCGTCTTTCAGTTTGCGTTCGATGGTGCCGATGCCAAAAGCTTTTTCCGAAGGTGAATAAGCGACTCTGCGGGCAGTTGCACCCACTGGAAGGGTCTGAATCTGCGTTGTCCTCTCCGTGTCCACCAGAGCGATCTTGAGATCGTGGCGCGTGGCAACGGCGATAGCGTCGGGATATGCCTCAGAGTTAAAGTGGCATATGCGAGATGCGCCCTCGGAGTTCACAGCGGAATATATAATGCGACCTTCAGAACCATATATAAGGCTGGGGTTCTCACAGGTTGCGAAAACATTATAGAGCCCATCCCCTCGCGGGAGCTTCTTGAAGGTCGGCTGCTCAGAACCAAGGATGAGTTTGTTCATGCCTGACAAAGAGTAGTCTTTGGTATCAAATGAGTAGGTGATAACACTACCATCTGCCATCGAAATGAAAAGAGTTGATGGACTGTTCATGAGGACATCCGCCACAAGGACAGAGCGAGGAAAAGCCTCGCCTGCAGGGCCCAACGATAACGTGTGGAGATCATTCAAGTCTTGCAGCTTCAAAACCGAGACCTTGGCCAACTGAGGGAATGCGACGATACAGGCATCAGTGGGGCAAGAAGGGACCGTGACACCAGAGATCTGACTGTCGGCGCCGAAGTCTTTCTGGGTCACTACCTGCGGTTCAGTTTTAAGTGCCAGGACGGTCACCAGTTCACCGCCAACAACAAGGACCATGCATTCGTCGTTGGCTGAAGCAGCAGTGATTACCAGCTGGTCAGGTGGTGTCCACTCGTATGTGACCATGCCACTCTCGAGATCGGCAATCAGGACTCTTTGTTCGGTGACTTGTAATATCCTGCCTCCAGGTAGATTGGCGGCGAGAAGTGTGTTCTCCGAGAGACTCAGCCCAAGGAAGCCGTCAAGTTCCTCCACTTCACCCTCCGGACTAAACTGGAAAATTCGTGTTTCATCTACGAAGGTGACAAGGAGAGTGTCAAGGAATCCACCCTGGGCGGCTACTCGCAGGCCCCACAGATCGGTGATGTGCTCCATCTCACCCAGCACACCCAATTCCTCCATGCCGACGCCGCTGCGCACGCTTCTGAGAGTCCCGTCGTCAAAGGCACCTGAGCCAGTGACGATGCGGGCTTGGCCAGAAGAGAATTCGTGCGTTTGGCTCTCGTTGGTACGGTTCCCAAGGTCCATAATTGTGAAATCAAGAATCGGTGCCACATTAGAGAGCGTCTGAATCACCTCGAATGACCCATTTTCGATCCGGAGTACTTGCGAATCACCTTGATGGGAGCCGACAAAAATGATTCCAGCCCCAAGGTACACTAATACGGATGCCCGTGATGTGTTCCCTAAGTGATCCAACTTCCAAGACTGGACCTGGTTGTTGGAATCCAGAACCAACATAAGCAGAAACAATCTTCCGTAATCATCAGCCAGCAGCCAGCGCTGACTATCCACACGCTCCCAAGCCACGAACACAGTAGCCTCATCTAAAGGGCGAGACACGATCTCGTTGCTGTCAGTATCAACATACTTGATCGACGTTTCGCCCAGGATAAGAAGACCGCCTAGTTCAGTCAGTCACATATCCTTTCCCAACCATATTATGCATGAAGGGGGAGGCACAAACCCAAAGGAGCGGGCACCGGTATGAGATGGGATGCCCCAAGGTCGAGTTCCTCGGAAAAGCCGTCTAGCAGCTCCTCAAACGACGCATCTGCGCTCACGGTAGTGGTCGCCGCGCTGTAGTGCAACTCCCGAACCTTGAGTCTCACTTTCTTCTGATTGTCCTCATAAAGCAGCGCAATCCGGGGCAATCCTGACTGGACGTGCAAAAATGCCGAAGAGCGCACGAACAGCTCATCGATTCGGGTCGTTGTTGGCTCGCCAAGCTCACCAATGCGGGGTGCGTCTGGCCCCGAAGGCAAGGTGACCTGCCTTCCTCTCCTCTTACTGGGCAACTGCACGATGGGAATTACCGCAATGACGCCCTCATAGACTTCGAGCGTCATGAAACGGCCACTCGGATCGATCAAGCAACGATTGCCCGTCTGAGCCTCCCGCGAAGACGGGTCGGCGACATCCACATAGTTCCTCTCCGTGCGCACTTGATTCCTCGTACTGTCCCACGATAGTGTGCAGTAGGTGTAGCGGTCTGTGCCCACAACGAGGTGATCGGTGGACGAGTCGGCGGGAGCCGGAAGTCGGGCCAGCATCGTGACTCTGGCGAAGAGAGAGCACGAAGCGGCGAGGCTCAATCCATCAGGAGTAGGATTGTAAAATTCGAGCCGATTCGCCTTCCTGTCGGGAAATGAAAGACAACAGTTAGCCGCTGAACCGCAACGCAAAGGAACATCTGCATTGGAGAAGCAAGGTCAACCAACGCAACAACCAGAACCTCTTCCTCCGGTTTCATGAACTGCAGCGTCAGCGCATGTCGTATGCTGCTTGCCCGGTGGATCGGCACAACGTAGGCCATCCTGGCGGAGACACTATTTCTCGGTGTTCGCTCGAGGCAAGTAGCTGATTGCGCTTTTCGCTGTGGGGACTAGTTACTGCGGGGGTATGATAACGAGACGACAAGCGACGGACGTCCCGGGACAGTGTGAGAATTCAAGCGAACGTGGTGGCAAGGTCGGCGCTCTCAGGACTGTACAGGTAACTGCATAGCTTTGCTGCGGGCTGAAATATTCAAATGCGGATGGGGTGGGATTGCCAAAAGGCCAAGAGGCTGGAATGTAGGATTAGTGATAGTGAAATGACGCTGGTCGCGGCGGGTTTGTCCCGTTCGGCAGAGGATGGCTAGTAGTCTCTAACTCCGTGTTATGCCCGAAGATCGGTGCTACTGTGCTACTGTTTCTTCACCTCTGTTTGACAGCAAGCAGCCTACTCAAGACAACATCCTCTCTACTAGGGCCAAATATCAAGATTACACTCGGCTTTCACAGTTCATACCCGTCTACACTCCATTTTTTTCCGCATGAAATGACGAATGGCATTTAGGTCGATAATGTAACAAACGAGGAGATCACAGAACCTTCCGAGGTCGTCTCGAATTCAAATAGAATATGAAGTAAGTAACAGATAATCTCAGACTCGTGTAACCATTGGTCTCTATATAGCATTCTTGTGAATCATTTGAAGGTAGGGAGAAGCTATCATTCTGATCTATCCTGGTTCCCTGCAAAAGTCGATGACCGAAACTGGGCCGACACACCACACCAATAACTCTGCAGATCCAAAATTAATGCCGCAGAGAAGAACCAAACACTAGGCATACATGAGCCACGCCAAGCAACAAACCAAGAAATGCGGCGCAGTTTCTATGCAAAGATCATCTAGACATGAAAAAATACGAAACAAAAAGTCGTATCGGAAGAAAGGATCACTATATCCTATGCACACCAAAAGAAATCACGACCACACATCTTCCTGGTAGCTACCGCTGCTGCGCATGTGCTTAACCATCTCTTCGCCCTTTTCGGCAGGAAGACCGCGCTGCTTGGCGATAATTTGGCCAAGTACAAGGTTAACCTCACGCGCCATGTTTGCAGCATCACCGCAGACATAGAAGGTTGCCTTCTGCTTGAGAAGATCGCTGACGAGTTCAGCATGCTCGCTCAAGCGATGCTGAACATACACCTTCTGGGAAGATTCGCGAGAAAATGCAGTGATGATCTTCAGCGAGTCCCCAAGCTGTTCCTGATAAATCTACAGAAAGTATTTGGTGAGTCTCAAGAGCATACTAGAAGGGGGACAGGAGAGCCAGAGCATACCTTCCATTCATCCTGATACATGAAATCCTCGTTGCGGTTGCGGCAGCCAAAGAACAAAACTGTGGGTCCAACCTTTTCGCCTCTGGCAGCCAAAGCAGCTCGTTCCTGAATGAAGGCACGGAAAGGAGCAACACCGGTACCAGGTCCGACCATGATAACAGGCCGAGAAGGATCAGAGGGCAGCTTGAAGTTCGAGTGACGAACATGGACAGGGACGTGGATACCGTCATACTTGTTGCGTGGACCGTTAATCTCGTAGGTCAGTCCATGAGGGTCGGGAGAAGGATCGCCATTTTGCTTTTGCTTGAGTGCAAGAAGATAATTCGTCGTCACACCCTTGACAATATGAGAGGCGCCTGGCAAACGAACCGACTCGACAACCGCAGTGACACTGATCTTATCTTTTTGCGCAAGGGAGGACGAGGAGATGGAGTAGTAGCGAGGCTGCAGCTTGGTGAGGCCCTCGATGAGTAGAGAGAAAGGCACGGCAGAGAACGGTTTGGGGGTGATGCTTTGAAGCGCCTGGGCGATGTTGAAGCACTGGTTCGAAATCTTCTCATGGAAATAATCCTTGTCGCTACCGAGACGAACGATCTCCGCCTTGCTCTCCTCATCGGGAGCAAAGGCGGCGAGAGACGAGACGAATTGACGAGAAACGGGGGCACAAACTTCCAGGTAGTAGCGAACAGCGGCATCGTACGTGGTAGGGGTGGGGATCGGAACCTTGGCGGTCACATCAATGCCCTTGATGTTAATAACAGTGTGTCTCTTTCCTTCGAGACCGAAAACTTGGAGGAACCGATCAACTTCCGCACCGGCATTGGTTGGCCAGATAGCGATGTGATCACCAGTTTGGTACGACAAGTTGCTTCCAGCAATACTGATTTCCATGTGCAAACAGTTACGATCCTTGACAGTGAAAAGTTCACGAGACTCGACGATCGGGGCGATGTAGGGGTTGTGGGCAGAGAATGGGCCTTTCGGGCTGCCTTCGAGATGGCCTTTGGTGGCCTCACCAAGGTAAACAGAATCGTCCTCGGGGCTCAGGGAATCATCTTCAGCGACGGAGAAGACGGGTTCATACTCCGCCTCTCGCTCCTCCAGACCGATGGCTTCAGACAGCGCCGCCCACATGGGCTCCTTCCATGCCAAGAAGTCTTCTTCCATAGTACCAGCGCCGTCATCACCCTCACCGGCAGTACCAATTCGCTGAGCTCCGAGTTTCTGGAAAGCGGCGTCCACGTTGCGGACCATCGAATTATAGTGCTCGTAGGTGTTGTTACCCAGGCCGAACGCGACATACTTGAGGGAGGATAGCGGCTTGTCATCGGCAGAAGCGCCGCTCTCAAAAGCGATATCCTCGCCGGTGAGGAACTGATAGAACTCAACAGCGTTGTCGGTGGGTTCACCTTCGCCGTACGTCGCCAAAACGAAAAAAGCAACCTTATCTTCGGGGAACTGGTCCAGATTTTCATAGTCATAATCCTCAAGATCAGCGACCATGGTCTTGAGCCCGAATCGCTGAGATCCTTCCTTTGCCAATCGAGAGGCATAATCCTCTGCGGTTCCAGTCTGCGATCCATAGAAAATCACACAGTTCTTGCCGGTTTCCTCCAACTTTTCGACGATGTTTCTGGATTTGCCGGCCTTGGCAGCACCATTCAAGGCGGGACCTGTAGAGGCATAGGGGTCTTTGGCAACAGCCCAGTAGGTGCCCTTGGTGAAGTAGGCAACGCTACCCACCAAAAGCACCGCCAAGACTACCAAATCGAGGGTGTCGAGTTGCGCCATGATGACGGGGCTCTGTGGGCGATACGAGAGCGGTAGCCCCGAGGATTGATGTGAAGACTGGGTAAGCCTGGCAGGAAGCGCAGACTAACTTAACTCGAGCGGAGAGACGGGGGGGCGCAAAGAAGGGAGGGGGGAAGTAAACAAGAGAAAACCGAAAGGTCCCTCAGGCTGAATCGAGTCCCGGCAGCGATCACCAAAGGAATAATTCCAATCAGGTGGCGTGCTCCAAGGAGTACTCCGGGGGGGGAGGGTCAAAAAATGGAATGGAAAGATAGAAGGAAAGAAGAAGAGGAAGAACAGAAAGGGAGAAGGAGGAGAAGGCCAGGGCCAAGACCCGAGGAAGGTAAGATGAGGGAACCGTGGTCTGATCTAGGGGAAGACGAAATGCCGATTATCAGTTGGCCTCAGTCACAAGCAGCAAGCATAAACAGACCGCCGGCGCATCAAAGAGCAATGAATGAGACGGAGGGGCGCCGAGACGGGAACTGTTGAGGGACTGATCGATAGGGTAGAAAATGGGTCAAAGTCGACAAATAGTGGAGTCTTTCCTGTGCCTCAGGCGAAAATGGCCTTTGCAGGTGCAGTAGTGGCCTTTCTCACTGTCCTATTCGGGGGTCCGGTGCTTCGGAACTCGGACGGCTGGTGGGTTCAACCGTGCCGCTAACTAATCTATCCTTGGCAATTGTTGCAAATTGCCAGGTGCAGTCATGCACACTGCAGTCGTCGGACTCCGGTGCTCAGACTGCTTGATGCTCAATACCTTGTTTAGGAGTTCCTCAATTGAGCTCGGACGTCTTTCAGGTCCAAGGTGCCTCGCTTGCTTTTTCTGAAATTCCGGGACAGGATAAAACCACTTTGCTGTAAGAGTCCACAGTAGGTAGTGGTTGTTCTCAGTTAGTTGGGTTGATCCGGCAAGTCACCTAGAGATCCTAGGGGTGATCTTGAAAATTGGGCCTGTTCTACGAAATATATACCCTTCCTGATAATGTGAAGGTGTGGGGATATACCCCATGGGCCGACACTTTGACCGAGATACAGTTTGGTTCGGAAGGAGAATTCGGCCCTGGGACGAGCCTATGGTCATCCCAGAAACCCAGGTGGCGGTCGACTCAAGACCAGAAATGAATGTGAAAGGCGCCAAACAATCCGGGGGATCTCCCGAACGACGCTGCCGACCATCAGGCCAACTAGCCGAGTTCCGCCTTTGTGGCAGTTTCTTTGCGTTGGTAACTTGGTATAGAGCAGCACATGCTCACTTTTGTATACATAATTACTGTATATCCAGTGCACGAGGGATCTGGCTTGCTCTGACTACGGCTGTGTGACTTGGAGCATCCCCGTACAACCACCGATGGAACTGTGCTTTAGACTGCTGCTTGTTCCGCGTGCCCCCAAGGCTTATTGACGTTTCCGCGCCGCGGTATTTCCAGACGCCAGTGCCGTTCCCCGACCAGCCTCATCGCGATGGACGGATTCATTCCGCATATACACTGAACTGCACATCGTGGTCGGGACAACATCTCCATATGGATATCGCTGCAACGGCGCATCATTCTTCTAGAGGATTCCATCGCAGTAGACAAGTTAAGAAGTAATCTTGGCTGCCATCTACCAAATCAGATGGTAGCATTAGTGAATCACTACCAAGTCAGTCTCGTATCAGCCACCAAAATCTCTCGTAAGACTGCTCGTCGTTGCCGGAGCCGGAGCCATGACAGCAATGGTTGGTAACTTATAGTGAGCACCGCTGAAGGGCTGTCTGGACCATAAAAGTTTCCAAATTGTTGGATTTCTTCTATCGTCCATGTTCAGCCGATTCTTACTTGCGGTAATGCTATCATTCTCACCACCTTGGTCTGGTCCAGTGAAGATGATTCCAAGCTCGGTAGAGTCGCCACAAACATTATCTAAAGTTTGAGACGATCACCTCTATCGGTGAGACTATGCATTCGCGGTCGCATTCGCCGCCCCCTTGATGTCCTCAACGTAGGTCGCCTTGCATTTGTGCGTGTCGTGTTTCACTTTCTCAGGTCGATCGCTTGGACAAGACCGGGATCTCCGGAAACTCAATAGCAGAGCAATTAATGTTTGTATGCACAATTTTTGATGCGGATAATCAAGCTTATTTGACCATGATCCTCGATATCCGGTACCTCTTACTAGTTGGACAGACGCTTGAGGCTCCCGTGAAGAACACAGAACATTCGAGGAAATTGAAAAATAACAGAAAAATAAAACTCTCTCGCATGAGATACCTGATTTTTAATCCTGCGATTTGATAGCCTGTATGGAGTAAGAGTAACAAAAAGGTAGGCAAAGTATTTACCGACTCTTTGTTGGGAGAATAGAGAGAGAGAGAGAGAAAGAAAGACAGATGATAGCAGTGACGTTCCCTCTCCTAAAGGTCCTCCGCACTGTTACCCATCTTCCCCGTGCTCCGAGCCTCTTTCGGTCGCGAAAGAGCCGGTCTTTCCAGCAACAAAGCTTCAGTGATTCCAAGACCTATGCATCAACAACCGTTATCTCTTGTCCCAGCTGACAACCTCTAAGCAGCAGAGTAACAATGCACTGCTTGCTCATTCTTTTGGGTTGTTCCGCTCTGACAGAGAAGAGCATTACTCAGAAATGAATTCAGCCTGACTCCAAACTACCACCACCAGTACAACAGTACGTGATCCTGCCTGATCAAAATGCTTTCTTGTGTCTGACAGCACTGCCACTCTGCATGCCAAATCTCATTCTATCGCTCCCTCCTATCCTATCACAGGCTCGAGATGATAGCTTGGTGCTAATCTGCTTCTTTCGCTAGTGGCCTCACATCCGTCGATTAAGGCTGGTCCGTTACAGTCAACGCCATTGCCCCTCATCCCTGACGATTCGAACCCTGTGTCGCACCATATCTTTTCAGCTCCACCAGAACGTCTCGTCACGAGAAGCACCCCATCTTCCACTGTTCATAGCCGCGAAACGTCAACGGTGAGGGGCCTTGATTCTGCTTCCTTGTCCTCTTCGAGTCTACAGCCTCAGAACAACCGCCGTGGTGCCTCCCATTCGAAAAGTCCCGAGCCAATCGCTGGACGACCCGGTTTCGGATATGATGGTGGTCTCGAGAGGAGGCCGTCAAACTCCTATGGTCACCATCGTCAAACCTCGATTGTACACGGGATCCAGCACTCCCGCAACCCAAGTTTTGCTACCTCAACAGCATCCAGCAGTCCGCTGAGTTCCGAACTGATCGCATCCCTGGGTCGAAGTGGCGCGGTCGAGCCGGAAGGTACAGGGTCAAACCGACCAGAACAGCCCAGTATGCATTCAACCTTTCAGTACCAAGGCAGCAACGGGGCAAGCACTCATACACAGGGAATACTGAGCACAATAGACGATCGAGATGGGGACGACGTCGTTAGCGGCAGTCTGGCCATTGCGACTCATAAACGCATGAATTCCAATGGAAAGCCCAAACAGGAACGATCTCATAGCCGTTCACATTCAAGACCTCACCCTGATATAAAATCTACAGAGGAATATGCACTTCATCACCTGTTCAATGCTGTAAGTCAATCCTCCTTCTCGTGAGTAGACGGGCGTTAACCCTTGTTGAAGTTTATCGGACAAGCCGAACACAAGATCAACCAAGCTATCATGAAACTCGGTGAATCTGACGCGCCAGTCGAAGAGGTATGCGGGCCGGGTGCAGACGCAAGCTTCGACCAATTGATATCAGCTCTGGGTTACATTGCACGGCGGAATCCGAAGCCCCTGATTGACACCATCATGTACTGGAGGAAAGCGATAGGCGATGCGGCTATCGTGGCGAAACAGGTTGCTGGTCAGGTAAGTTTTAGGTATCTTACGACCCCCCTAGATCAACTCTTGCTAATTCCCGGACTATCTTAGCCCAAGCCACCTGCTGCTGATAATGGGATTCTTATCCGGCGCAACACAGAACCACCTCAGATTATTACTGAGTCAGCTACCCCGTCCGACTCAAATTCCCCTCCCCGGACGCTGCTGTCTAGGCACGATGAAGTCATCATGGCTGAGAGGCGGGCGACAGTGTCGGTCTACCTGGTTTGCAGAATTCTGATCGAGATCTTCAATCAAAGTAGCCTTGCTTCAATTACTTTGGATATGGTGGATCGCCTGGAGGACATTGTCTTCGGTCAGTTGAAGGCCGTTGATCCTGATCAGATATCGGCGTCATCCCTTCGCATGGCCAATTGGAGAATCTACTCGCAACTTCTCGGTATCATGAGCGAGACCAGCTTTGCGGGCGTTGCAAACAGATTTCTGCAAGAACTGGATAAATATCAAAAGGACGAAACGCTGCGCGGGCCTTCGAAAGAGGGCGATGCCAAGGCCGAGCTTCTGATCTTGGGAATGAGGCACGTTCGTATCAGAACACATCCTGAGATCTGGGGTAAATGCTGTGAATTCATGCTGTCCCTTGCGCGCTTGTTTGCGAACGCTCACGGGCCGCGCGTCAAGCAGGCATACTGCTACATACTCGAAAAGCTACTACTTCCGGTAGCAGCAAGCACTACCTGCGACCTTACTCTCCCTAAATGGAAGGAGTTCGTTGACTTGGTTCAGTCTCGTCTATCGCAGATGCTGACCAAGCCACGTCATTGGGCTGCAGCATTCCCCCTCCACGTGCTCTTACTATGTGTTTCAACTAAAGACAACTTTTCTTCGCAATGGCTTTCGGTGATACAGAGCCTTCCGTCGAGGCTGAAAGATCGTCCTACCCGGGGAACAGCTCTTCAGGCAATGTGCCGCCTGCTTTGGACGTTCTTCTTCCGTTACTCGGAGTCACCAACAGCCACTCTGCGTAAAGTCGAAGAAGTGGCCAGAATAGCCTTGCCTCCAGGGAAAAGGACGTATCTGAGTACGGAGCCAGCAGTCTCAGATCCTCTGGTTCAGTTGGTACGGATGATTGGGTTCAAGCACCCTGATGTGTGCTTCCGTAGCATAATCTTCCCTATGATCAACTCGGACCTCTTCCTTTCAGGTAAAGAGCTCAAAATTGAGCAGATGGAGCCTGAGAAAATGGTCATTGGCATCAGGACATTCCTTGCCATCATGACAGACCTAGAGAATTGCGATCAACTATGCCCCCCGTTCCCCACGGGATCGATTCCCAATCCCTTCACCGACATCTCTGCTCCAACTCATTTCCATCGTCCACATTTGCTTGCTGATCCTCGACCGCCCAATGCATCGGAGAATCGTGATAGCGCCCTGTCGCGACCTGTCAACACGGCAAGACTTGGCGACAATGTCAGGGAATACTACCTTCGCTTCTGTGATATTCTTGGCAAGATTACCATTCTATGTGACAACACCTTTGGTGGCCAGGCGGCTCTGGATGAAAAGTTTGGGGGCACGACACCAAAGACACCAATTTCGGAAGCTTTCAGTTTTGGTCGACGAGACGATCACCTTACCACTCTAGATCAAAAACAAGGATTCTATGACCTACTTCATGTTGCTGTGCAGGCGCTACCTCGGTGCCTATCTGACCGCATTCCCTTTAATTCCTTGATCAATTTGCTCTGCACCGGAACGGCACACGTTCAGTCGAACATAGCCATCTCGTCTGCTGAATCGCTGAAAGCCATCGCGCGGCAGTCCCACGCCCAGCAGGTGACGATTGGTTTTGCCAGGTTCATCTTCAACTTCGATGCGAGATACTCGACCATGTCCGATGAAGGCATGCTAGGGCCAGGTCATATCGAATCTACACTGAGGCTCTATGTCGAACTGCTGAATATTTGGATCGAGGAGATAAAGCAGAAGTCAAAGGGTGCGGCCGCAGAATCAAGCGACAAGACCGGGTCAGGAAGCCGAGCTCTACAGTTGGATCTGTCCAGCGTCCTGGCTCATGTTGAGGAAATCGAGTCCCATGGGCTGTTCTTCCTTTGCTCTCAATCTCGGCGAGTTCGTGCGTTTGCCATTACAGTTCTTCGTCTCATCACGGAATTCGATAGCGCTCTTGGCAAAGAGAACACTCGAATCATACGGATCCTAGAAGCTGACTCACACCGAATCCTGGACGTCAATAGTGAATCATTGACTGTGGCTGAGCTGAGTAGGATCCAAAAAAGCAAGCGAAGAAGTGCTGCTCAACAAGTCGTGATAGATATGTGTAGCAGCGAGGTTTCGTATGACTCGACACTATGGTCAAAAGTGTTCCCAAACATCATCCGCATAAGCTTCGAGACTTGTCCTTTCGCAGTGACATTGGGACGTGAGATTGTGTGTGCCAGACTTGTCCTTATGCACAAAGCAATCACATACTATGCTGAGGGACCATCGCATCAATACGGCCCGATGGAAGCTGCTCAAGCTCGTATATTGGGACGGGGCAACTTGTCGGCCGAAATTGTGATTGAGCAATGGAAACTGTACCTGGTCATGGCATGCACCACTCTAAACAGTGTTGGTGCGCAATCACAAAGCCAGTTGGCAAATGCTCAACATGCACGAAAAGGATCAAAGGGGTCACAGCAGTCTCAAGATAAGATCAGCTCGGCTCGAAGTCTTTTCGCATTTGTAATCCCGTTGTTGTCGGCCGAGCGCCCTACCATACGAAATGCTATAGTGGTCGCCCTTGGATCTATCAACAAAAATCTTTACCGCACCCTTCTCGAGTCGCTGCAGTATGCAGTCACAACTTGCAATGAGGAAGCCAAGATTCGTATCGGCACACATTATCGCTCCCCAAGCAGCCCGCGAAGAAATCGCAAGACGGATCGATTGCGGACGGAAGTCACATATGTGTACAAGCTAACGTCGCATTTTCTGCAAGAATCGGATATTTACAATGACGACTGGATCGTCAACAACCTTGTCACCTATGCGAAAGATCTTCGAATATTCTTGAGTGATGCCGAAGTCCAGAATGATTGGGAATTCCAGCGCCTCAGGTTTCACTATTGTGGTCTCATGGAGCAACTCTTCGAAGGTATCAATCGAACTAGCGACCCCTCTCGGTGGATACCTTTTGAATCCAGGAAGTCCGCATTCTCTCTCATGGAAGACTGGTGTGGATATTCGCCCAATCAGTCCCAGATCTCGCAAAGGGAGGAGAACATGCGGAAATATGCTCCTTCGCAAAATAATGAGTCTGGAGCTGCGATGGAAATTGAAAAGAGGAATCTGCGCGCAGCAGCTTTGAGTGCCATGGCATCCTTGTGTGTAAGTAACTCCTAGTTCTCTCTCCTGAGACGGCTGACTGACTTCTGCAGGCTGGACCAATTAGCATCACAACGGAGAGCGGTTCGGTGCTGCAGTTCGATGTAGGCCGCATGCTATCTTGGATCGATATAATATTCACGACTTCAATCAGCGACAAATGGCATGCCATCGGTAGACGTGCTCTCAAAAATCTAATTGTCCACAACAAAGAGCATACTTATTTGCTAGAGCGCTCCATCGAGATGTGCTATGTTGCGGAGAGGCCCAAAGCGCTAGAAAGCTACTTTGAAGTCGTCACACAAGTACTTATTGAGCACACAGACTTCCCCCTTAATTTCTGGCGGATTCTAGGTGCTGTCCTTGTCACACTCGGAAATCAGAAGAGAGAGATCAGAATGAAGTCCGCCAAACTTCTTCGCATCTTGGAGGAACGGCAGCAGAAAAGCTCAAGACTGCAGGATTTCTACATCAGCATCTCTGACAAGACGACCGCCGTGTACAAACTCGCTCAGTTTGAAACGTCCAAGCGACTTGCGATGCAACACTCTGACCTAGCTTTTCCCCTGTTCTCCGAGCTCTCTTTGCATTTCAAGAATCTGAGACCAGACAGTCAACGGAACATGGTGGCTGCCATCCTTCCATGGGTCCAGACAATGGAACTCCAAGTTGATCCAAACGGCGGGCCGACAGCCAAGTCCTACATGCTTCTGGCCAATCTTTTTGAGATCACGATTCGTTGCAGTACCACACTTCCAAATGAAGTGCAAGCCCTCTGGCAAGCTTTGGCTACGGGACCACATGGAGGAAACGTGCAACTGGTCCTAGACTTCATTATCAACCTCTGCTTGGAACGCAAAGAACAGAACTTTGTTGAGTACGCAAAACAAGTGGTTGTATTTTTGTCAGGAACACCTGCCGGCTCGAAGGTGATCGAGTTCTTCTTGATGCAGGTTGTTCCCAAGCACATGGTGCAAGAGAGGAAGGAAATTACACCAGCTCCGGCCGACATCAAGAGCCTGCCATATGTTGCTGATCTCAATACGGTACTTCCACTAGGAAACAAACAGGCTGGGCTTTCTTTGGGTCAAGTATCCTTGGTATTGCTTGTTGATCTCATGGTTGCTGCCATCACACCGGCATTGGAAGATGTAGTCAAGTTGCTTCACGTTGCGCTCATTCTATGGGATCATTACATTGTTACTGTCCAAGAAGAGGCTAGAGAAATGTTGGTTCACTTGATCCATGAGCTGGTAGCTGCCAAGACAGAAGACGATGCCCCTGCTGGCACCAGGGAATCTATTGAGGACTTTGTGGAGATGATCCGCAAGAGTGACCCCAAGGTTGTGTGGGAATATGAGGACAACAGTGACAAAGAAGATTCTGATGACGGCCGCCGTGTTCCCACGTCAATGTCTGATGTTACCCATAAAGTCGTCGGGTTTTTTAACCTTGCATATGAGGGCATCAATGATCTTTGGGCCAAAGAAGCTCTGAATTGGGCGACATCGTGCCCTGTCCGACATTTAGCCTGTCGATCTTTCCAGGTATTCCGTTGCATATCCATGTCACTCGACTCCAGGATGCTAGCCGACATGCTCGCTCGCCTATCTAATACAATTGCAGACGAGGAGTCAGATTACCGGACATTCTCAATGGAAATTCTGACAACACTCAAGATCATTATCGGGTCCTTGGCCCCTGCGGATCTTTTGCGCTATCCACAGCTGTTCTGGACGACGTGTGCTTGTTTGAACACGATCCATGAAACGGAATTCGTTGAAAGCATCGGTATGCTAGAGAAGTTCTTGGATCGTTTGAATATGGGCGATCCCATCGTAGTTGCAGAGCTCATCAAAGGCCAGCCCCCGAAGTGGGAGGGCGGTTTCGGTGGTCTCCAGGATCTGGTTTACAAAGGATTGAAGTCAAGCGAATCTCTGAACCTCACGTTGGACGTTCTACATCGTCTGAGCGGCCTTCCAAACAATGATCTCATCGGAGATAGTGACAGGCTCCTCCTCACAGTACTGGCGAATCTGCCCCACTTTCTCCATCAGTTCGACTCGAACATTGACAACCCCAAGACGTTGGCACGGGCTACTTTGCTTGCGCGCGTTGCTGAGAGCGAAGGATGTCCACGTATTGCAGCCTCTCTGCTTGGGTTTGCGAACGGACAGTACAAGGCGGAGAACGATTTTTTGAGCCACATCATCACCGAGCTGCGCTCCTACTATTTCCCTCGAATGGATGTTCTGAGCTTAATCTTCCTCATGGGTCTACTGACAAATACGACTAAATGGTTCCGCGTCAAGGTCATGAAGATACTCTGTGTCCTGATACCGGAGATTGATATGCGACGAGAGGAAGTGACGAGCCATGGCCCTGACCTTATCTCACCATTACTGCGGCTGCTGCAGACTGACCTGTGTCCTCAGGCTCTGCAAGTCATGGACCACATCATGACAGTATCGGCCAACCCAATGGAACGCCATCACCTTCGAATGAGCATGGCTTCGGCTTCATCGTCACGGGCCGTTCGGAAAGAATACGAACGTATTCAAAGTCTTTATGGAATACCCGAACCGACTGGATGGTCAATTCCGATGCCTGCCTCACAGTCTAATATCACCCGTCAGAATGTTCACGCGGTGTTCTACACTTGTGCAGAAGTGGACCGCATGGAGGTGCAAGAAACCGTCAAGCCTGAGGTTGAGTTTCATGCAGACGAATACAGTGACTCGTTCTTCCCTATGCGAGCAGATACTATGAAATCAATCGACACGCAGACGGACGGCAACATGGGAGATATCGTGCAGAAATTAGACAGTCTGGACGACTTTTTCGAAGAGGCGAACCCACTTCACCCGGTCTTAGACACCATCTCAGATCCCGCACTACGTAGCTTTGCTGGTGCATATGCTGATACGAGTGCCAGTCTCTACGATCAGCAAACGGCGCCGATTCTGCGCAAATCTCTTGCCCGGACTGCCTCGATATCCTCTTTCCACAATGGACTTGCGGAGTCCCGGCCGCCAAATCTACGATTTGATAGCGCTGGGGTACATCCTTCTGGTACATCTACACCCCCCGCCCCTAGCCAACTTGCACGTCCAGTGTCTCACACTCGGTCCGTGACGTCTCCGGCCAATCATTTGCCCTCGCCATCCTCGTCCAGTGTACAGCAAGCCACCCCTGTCATTGGCTTTGGCGAGTCTGCGTTTCTTTCGGACGATGAGATGGAAGACACGTTTGCTGATAGCAAGCCATCTATACCACATCCCATCAACCAGGTGCGAAGCGCTACTGAAGGATCATCGTCGCTTGAGTCAATGATTCGCAGCGGCATGAGACGGCTCACTGGTGGCACGGCCCCGAGTCGAGACAAAGAGCGTCAGCGGGATATAATTCGCGCACAACAACGGACGCAGGCAATTAGCTCACCACGCGTGCCCAGAGTCCCCTCTGAATATCTGAATGGCCCAACTAGCAATCCAGCATCCCCGGGACAGCAATGAGATGGCCCCTGCACCTCAGAGTCCTTTGGTGGACGCTCTGTCCTACGCAGCTTGACACTCAATTGAACGGTCATTGGCATCGTTTGACGGCGTCTCAACACATTTTCTTATTCTCTTCTGGCGTTCAACATACCCATTGTCAATTGCCGTGGTATCGTAAGAGCGGTTACATATTAACCTCCGATGCACTGCATCCTTATTCAGTCTCTGTACATTATTTAATCTAGATATGGAACATAACGAGCATCGAGTTCACCCTAGTGCGTAGTTGTATTAGCTAATTCATATTCTGTATACTGTGACACGTGAGTTGAAGTGACGCTCCGCAGCCTTACCGAATTGGGCTTTCCCCGCACGGGGTCGGGGTAAAGATCGACATCCCCATATTCCATTAGTTCACCCACACCTTAATCACTCGATGTGTCTACTACCACTTTGTTGGCCGAATGGTAAGAATCGGTTATCCACGGGATTACTGCCTGACTGCAATTCGTTGCTCTACGTGGTCCTCGAGCCCAGTAGCGCTGACCCAGCACATAGATGAACTACAACTTTAGTGCTACATTTACAACTCCAACTTACGATAGCTACCTTTTTTGCAGAGCGCCGAATCTCACTGCGTGACTTTGAAGAAAGGAGCCATTGGCAGTAGCTCATTGATTTCACTACGCTCGATAAGCTGTTTCTTCTCAGATTCTAGCACTTAATCACACTCAACAATGGCTCGTCTCGGTGCTCTGTCCCCGCTCCTGCGGGGGACCCGCATGTCAAGAGTAGCCCTTTCAAAGAGCCATCCTCTTCGAAAGCCTTCCGCCACTCCAAGAAGGCTGTTCTCATCCTCTACACGGAAATATGCCACGTGGGGATTCATAGGACTCGGACAAATGGGTACGTATGGCTCCAACCCCCTAGAGCATGCGTGTCGCGGGTGGCTGACAGTCCGATTCTCTATCTAGGATATAACATGGCTAAGAATATACAGTCGAAGATTCCCGTAACAGATACGCTAATGATTCGTGATGTCAATCAAGATACCACCGCGCGGTTTGTGGAGGAAGCTCGTCAGGCAATCAAGCGAGCTGCTGCTGCGGGCACTGGCACTGGCATGGCCAATGTTGTCGTGGCGGAGAGCGCGAGAGATATGGCAGAACGATCTGTAAGTATTTCGAGCTCTATCTGGTGTTCGGAACAGGGGGTCTATGTGAAATCTGGGTCTGGAAAGCTTTCATCGCAGTGTATAGTCTACAGTCTTTGTGCATTCATCAATACTTGACAAGCCCAATGGGATTCCTGGTTGCATCTTCTAACAACGCTCCTGTTCTAGACGGTCGTCATCACCAGCCTTCCAGAGCCACAGCATGTCAAAGACGTCTTTTATTCCATTCTCCGGCACGGTGAACTCCCACCCTTGGAACAGGAGCGTCTGTTCATCGACACGTCAACCATCGATCCCAGCTCATCCAGAGAGATTGCGAACGCCATCCACACCACCGGTCAAGGTCGCTTTGTGGACGCACCTGTGTCGGGGGGTGTCGTCGGGGCCCGCAACGGTACGCTCAGCTTCATGTTCGGTGCTACGTCCCAGACCGGTCAATTCATCGACCGAGTGAGGTCGGTTCTGTCCCTTATGGGTAAGAATGCGTGGCACATGGGCGCCCCCGGTGCCGGGGTATCGGGAAAACTCGTCAACAACTACATCCTGGCGATCAACAACATCGCCACCGCCGAAGCGATGAATCTGGGCCTGCGCTGGGGCCTGGATCCCAAGACTCTTACTGATATGGTCAGTACGTCCACCGGTCGGTGCTGGCCGATAGAGGTCAACAACCCTGTGCCTGGCGTTGTGGAGACGGCGCCAGCCTCTCGTGACTATGCCGGTGGCTTTGGCGTCAGCTTGATGAAGAAAGACTTACGGTTGGCGATCACGGCTGCAGAGGAGTCGGGCTCGCCTCTCCCCCTGGCTGATGTAGCTCGCACTGTGTACAATGCTGTGGAGGAAGAGCACCGCGGTAAGGATTTCTCGGTGGTCTACAAGTGGCTTCAGGATAAGTCGCAATAACAGGGGGTTTGAGATTCTGGGTGGACGTTCGCTCTTGAGGAATCAAATGCCGCAGAGCTCGTGAGGAAGACATGGCTTCTGTTACGTTCTGAAGTTGCCCTTTCAATACTTGCTATTGCCGTCTGTGCACTGAAGAGGACCCAGGACTATAGATCTCCAATCCCAGACAGGGAAGACCTAGGAGCACTTTCATTGAAGTCTTACTGGGCATACCAAGCAAAATATGAGTTCTGTTCGGATTCCGTGTTTCAAAATCCATAGACTAGTGGACATGTGCGTTGAACTCATCTGGGACTTAGTCAACATGAAAAACGGCACAGCTGCAGCGTCATCCATATTTAGCACACTTTCCAAAAGAGCAACATGAATCATCATTTTGTCTATGCCAATTATGTAGAGTTATTAAAAGTAATAATCGTCCCGACCAACGAGACAAACACACACATACATATATATACGTAGTCCGCTCACAGAAAGGAGAGCTCCACAACACCAATCTCGCACCAATGCATCCATCCAACCTCACAGAGCCCGTCCACTTACTCCTCCTTCTTAACCCCCTCAACCTCATCCTCACTCCAATCCAACAACTCCATAATCTCCTCCTCCGACAACTTCTGCGTCTGCTTCTCCGCCTCCTTCTCCAAGCTCTTCTGATACTTCTTCTGCCTCTTGCGAGCATTCTTCCCCCACTCAGGCACCCCACTCGCCGTCGCGAAATCCTCCTGCGTGACGGTGGAAGTCGCCGCGGAGGTGGTCGCGGTAGCAGCGCCGGTGGTAGTGGCGGCGGTATCCTCCTCGTCCTCAATCTCATCGTCCGTGTTCTCCACCTCCCCGAGCACTCTTCCCCCGCCACCGCCGCGGAGCGCATTGGCCGACATGCGTGCCTTCTTCTTCTCGCCCTTCCCGCCGCCGGCGGCCGCTTCCTGGGCGCGCTTCTTCTCCATGTGCTTCTTGCGGTCCTTCTCGTGCATCTTCTTGAACCAGGCTTCGATGTAGGGCCGGATGATTAGATAGCCGACCACGGAGAGGATAACCTTGGTCCAGCGACCCGTGGAGACGTTGGCGAAGGAGCCGTACAGGTTCGTGATGAAGCGGGTCACGCCCGTCTCGGCGACGGAGTAGAGCTGCGTGAAGAAGTCGGTAAGGGCGTCGAGCGCGACGGCGCCAGGGTCGGGGGTCGGAGTGGACATTTTGTTTTGGGGGGCAAGTTGGTGGATTGAGGGTTGTTGGGATTGGGAAATCGTTCTTCAATGGTGGTTATTCAACTGGAGGTTCAACCGGGGAAGAGGGCGGGTTTGGCCGGATGAACGGAGTAGAGTGGGGGGGGATGTCAATTGGAAGGCTTGTCTGCAGTGAGACAGCAAAGGGCCTAGCAGCTCAGATACTGCGCGACTGTTTGCACCACAGAGCTCCGTGTTTTGTTTTCTCGCAAAGCCAGAGAAAAATTGTACCTAGGTGAAAGGGCCACCTGTGTCCACTACTAGGTTAAGTAGCTTAGTTTCGCCGCAATAAATCGCTCATTCGGAGTGGAAATGCCGAAAGTGGAAATGTTTTTGCTTCGAGTTTAGCGTCATTTTGCCCACGGCGGATTAACTCTCGTTCCGGTGGGTTGAGCTTCGGCCAATCATGGTTCAACCTGCATACTCAACGCGTCCCCGACACGAACTGCCGCGGGAAGTCGTCGCGCATCGAGAAGCTACAATACAGTTGGGTACCATCTTGATACTCGTTCGAACTGCGTCTGGTGCTTTTGGTCACGCAGGATTTGCGATTCGCGTTGGTTGTCTTCAAGTCTCCCGTCTCAAAAGCTGGAACATCCGCGATGGATCAAACCGAGGAAGCTGGGCTCGAAGAGGTATGTATCCCATTATCAGGATGGTGCGGTGCTTGTTCCCCTACATATACGGCTTGGGTAGCTGTGCTGATCGTTGTCTTCGCGTCGCACTCAATCCAGCGTTTGAAATCTGCTCTTTGGCTGGCAATTGGGAGGATCGTGGACGAAGAGACTATCAAGCTCGGGATCAACGCCACGCCTCAATTTATCGGGGCATTGACAGAGTTGGTCTGGGCTCAGATAGGTTGGTGCTTCTTTCCCTCTCCTCTGCCTACCATCGAGCCAGCACGCTGGATGGACTCTCTCAGCAGCGTTCTTTCGATTGTCTCTCATTGGATGCTTTCTTCTCTCGTACCAGACTTGCGCCCGAATGCTGACTGGAATCCCCAATAGAAACTGTTAGCCAGGACTTGGAATCATTTTCTAAGTAAGTGATACCCTTGAGTGATTCCTTTGCCTAGGGAATTTCCTCTCATGACCAAAAGCTGGCTGCCTTCTTGTGGTTCTGTCCGACGCCCAGAGACGTTGATATTACGATATGCTGACATGCTCGGCTTTCCGTTTTAGGCATGCCGGCCGCTCGACGGTTAATGTCACCGATGTCATGCTCCTGGCACGCCGCAACGAGGGCTTAGAGTCCATTCTCCGCGCGTTCGTAGAGCAGATGCGCGATCGAGAAGCCTGATTCGATGGGAACCCACTGACTGGTGTTCCCTACGGCGGTGATCACTTCAGTCCAAAGTTATTTGTGCAGATCTACCCGACTGCTTCCATATCATTGGTGGCTGGGCTCCTCTGCCATTCGGAGCCAACATTTAGGGTATGTAAGGCAAACCCATTCACTTCCATCTTATGTCAAGTCCCCGCAATCGAGGGAGTGGCAGGAATGGTGGCGGGCCGTGTTCCCAAATGACAGCTGCGGAGACCAAATCGACGTGAATCTAGAAGGTCTAATTCGTCGCAATTTATGACGCCACTGCTCGAGCATCCTGACAACGCAAACAGGCACGCGATATCTCCGGGCGCCATCAACCTCGAAGGTCTAATCACGGCGCCAACTCCAGAGAATTCTGAACCTATCGCTGAGCCACCAGCTATCCTCTGACGTCGGACGAGGGCCAGCAAATCATGCTCGCGCTACTCCTAGACTGATCCAAAGAGAAATGAGAACACCTCCAGGAGCCATCCGTGAGGCTCGCTTCAACGCAGGGTCAATGCAACATCAGATACCTTATGTTGTAATGATTATCAGATGAACAGCCTCTCGTTCGACCAATTTTACATCATGTAGACAAAGTACTGTATATACACTTCAACCAATCAATGAAATCTGGAAACATATCCTGCTCGCGTGGGTGACCTTATATCGACTTAACGTCATTGCCACGTCTGCATTTCGCCGCGACATCTTATATAGCACTGGCTTCATGAAAATGGCTGTATCAATTTTTCTTTGACAGCAGACCTTCACCGTATTCGCCATCGCGTTGCTTCACGAGTATGTATAGCACAATACCAATTTATATCTCATGATGAATCCAGTTCCACGAAAGCGAAACTTAAATGCCGAACACTGCGACTGACTCGGTCAAAGCTCTGCAGACGACTTCCACGGGAACTGCACCCATCATGAAGGCCGTGCGCTTCCACGGACGGGGCGACATCAGGGTAGATGAGATCGAAGAACCGACATGCGGGAAGGGACAGGTCAAGGTGATTTTCCCTCCTTTTAGACGCTTATTCTCTACTGACGGCCACGCCCATACCATAGATGCGACCTGCCTTCGTCGGAATCTGTGGCAGTGGTAAGCGATCTCCCGTCACCACTCAAGGATCGCTACCTCCGTACTAACCCTCCTAGACTTACACGAATACCTGGGCGGTCCAGTCCTAGTACCCCAGGAACCGCACAAGATCACCGGGGCCATGCACCCAGTAACCCTGGGCCACGAATTCGGCGGGATCATTGAAGAGGTCGGCGAGGGCGTGACCCACGTCTCGCCGGGCCAGCGAGCTGTCGTACGGCCCACCATCTTTGACAAAGAGTGCACGTCCTGCAAGCTGGGCTACGAATACTGCTGCGAGAACATCGGTTTCATCGGGCTATCAGGTACGCCCGCACCCAACACCTTTCTTGGCCTCGAGCAAGAAACAAGGACGAGTAACAATCCGGCTAACCACCCAACCATCTACATACAGGGTACGGCGGCGGCCTAGCCAAGTACATCGTCGCGCCAGCCGACCACTTCTACCCGCTACCGGACACCATCTCCCTCGAAGCGGCGGCGCTGATCGAGCCCCTAGCGGTGGCCTGGCACGCGGTGAACATCTCCCCGTTCAAGCCCGGCGACAGCGTCCTGGTTCTCGGCGGCGGGCCCGTGGGGATCGGGATCGTGCAGGTCCTGAAGATGCAGGGGGCGCAGAACATCCTGGTCGCCGAGCTGATGGCGAACCGCCAACGCCTGGCGCGGGACTACGGCGCCGCGCACATCGTGGACCCGCGCGCGGAAGGGCCCGGCGGTAACACGGCGGCGCGCGTCCGCGAGCTGACGGGGGGCGCCGGCGCGGATGTCATCTTCGATACCGCGGGGGTGGAGGCGGCGCTCGATGAGGCGATTGGCGCCTGTCGCACCCACGGCACGATTGTTAATATCGCGGTCTGGGAGAAGCGGCCCGCCTTAAGGGTGAATGACCTCATGTATAGCGAGTTGAAGTATACGGGGTCGGCGCTGTATGATGAGAGTGCGTTTGTGGGTGTGATTCAGGCGCTGAATCATGGTATGTTTCATGCCCTGTCTTTTTGGTGATTGTTGATGGATTGGTCGACGAGAGGCTCTAACATGGGTGATAGGCCAGTTGGCTCCGGAAAATATGATCACCGCGAAGATCGGGTTGGATGATGTGGTGGAGAAGGGGTTTGAGGAGCTGGTTAATCATCGAGATGCGCACTGCAAGATTCTGGTCGATGTGCAGGCGTAGAGATTGAGGGGGTTTGCTATCGACGCACTAACGACGATACGAGTTTCTTATTGGTACTGTGTATGAGATTGTTGAATATGCGCCATTGCCATTGCCATTGCCATTGCCATTGCATGATACTACAGTACCCACAGTGTTGAGTAAATGTCGCTACTACCACTATACACTACTGTAACAAGAGTATCCCAGTCCAGCAATCGCACCCCCTAACACTGCCCAGCGCACACATCCACTAACCCACAACCACTCCAACTCCCCCACGAATCCATCCCATAAGTCCCACATCACCCGTATACTCGGTAAAAATAAAATGACACCCCACAATTCGCCACCCACCAGAACCCCGCATACTGTGTGACAGGAATCTGAAATCATACTTACGATGCATTGACGCAGACAGTTATACTATCTGCTCATTATGCCATACCAGGTGGCAAAAATATCAACTGGGTCCCATAGCTCAGTTGGTTAGAGCGTAACGCTAATAACGTTAAAGTCGAGGGTTCGAGCCCCTCTGGGACCAGCTTTCTTTTTGCTTTTGTGTGGGCTTCATCCGGTAAGCGAAGGCTGGCTTTGGTTGGTTGAGGCTTTTTAAGTGTGGTGGTGGGCTTGAGTATGAAGGTGGTCTAATTTGGGTGGGTTGAAGGGGGTTTTTGTTGAAGCTCAGACCATTCACATTTGTCTTCATGGAGATTGATTGTTGATTGACTCGCTAGGCAAGTGTGTATAGTATAGGGGTGGGGTTGGTGGGCGCTGGCTGAAAGCGTGCTCCAAGCGTGCTCCTGGCCTCTAACTTCTAGCCTTATGTCACGAGTTGAACTTCTTGGAATGCGACAAGTCATCCGTCATACTCTCGGGAAATGATCGCGACGTTCATCTTTGGGGCTCCGATAATCTTCGTCCAGGTGCATCGGGGCTGTGCTTTTGTCTGTCGACTGTACTTGGGATTGGATTGGATGTTGACTAGGTATTGACTATTGACTCCGTCGACTGTGCTACCGGGAGTATAGCCCACCACCAGTCTGGTTAATACTCTCAAGGCATGTCGGACTCACACCCCTGCAACTGCAACTACAACTGCATCTCATCTGATGCTGAGGCTACATCAACATCAGACCTTGCCGGCATTCCACTTTGAAGGGGGGAAGGATTCGAAAGCTACTGCACATCGAGCTTCAATCCACCATCTGAACCCGGGCACGGTCACCCCATCCAGCCACATACGAGTCCAACCAACCGAGCTTCTTGCAGCATCCACCTCTTCAGACTCATGAGTTCTGAGCTCCTCGGCTAGATGCAAAGACCCCTCCCTGTCTTTGAGACGTTCGGAATGAAGTGACACACTTGGTCTAGCAGGAGCCGCGGCAGCTTTAGGTGTGGGTGACGAGGGTCGTGGATGCATCCGACGTCTTCCTCTGCGCACTGCAATCAACGGGAACAGAGCAGACCCGTGAAGTGGCTCGAGTATATTTATAGGATTGTCCGTGAAGAGACTCCGTAGCAGGGATCATGGATTCTTCCAAAGGCGTGAATGGCTACTCAACAGTCCAAGCGGTCAATTCACACACGCTCTACATGACTACATGACAGGAGCTGGAGGACGGATGGCGCATTGGATGGTTCGCATTGATTGTCTAGCTGCTGCGACATAGGAGTGTTCGGATTTGGACGTCTAATTCGTGGACTATGGATCTGACTTAGAGTCTGGCACCTTCTGCACTTGGCATACATGGCAAGGCCGTCATACGAGCCGCCTATTTGGGTTTGATGTGCCTGTCCCTGGGATGTACGGTAGAGAGCACAGAACCGGGGATCAGCACCTCTTTCCTTCCGTCCCTATTCAAGCGATTAGGTCGGCGACATAGAGTAGATTATCCAACACTGTAAATCTGCAAAAGAGAATGGACATGGGGGTCCAAAAAGATGGTCCCAGAGGGGCTCGAACCCTCGACTTTAACGTTATTAGCGTTACGCTCTAACCAACTGAGCTATGGGACCAGTTGTTGTTGGTGCTGGCTTGAAGTTGTGCTTTATATAACTTGGTCTGAGATCGAAAGGATTTGTGTATACCGGGGATGGGGTTTGGTGGGTTGGATTGGGAGTCATGGGGTTGAGATACAGTGGCCGTATATATACCATGCTCGGGTGGCTCTGGGGTAGTTATAATATGTTACCGGGTTGGGATTGGGGGGTTAGCAGTACCTAGTAGTACTGTTGAATGTTTTGCTGCAAATCCCATGCTTTCGGTCGTTGAACAATTGGGTTCCAGAGCTACAGAGTTGGTCGTCCTATGCGAACCATTTAATGTAGGAAAGACTATTCTGAGCTCGGTGACCATGGGCGTTGGGGGGAGGAAAGGAGGTTTATTAAAGGCCTACAATGACCCTCTCCTCTCCATAGTGTGGTGTTGGGAATCCAGAGTCTTTTTGTACTGTTCAACGCTGGGAGGAGAGATTTCCAAGGTGATTACACATTCCATTCAAGGCTGGCATGAATGCCCCATTCGGCCAGGAAATCTGTCTGGGATGTTTCAAAAAAAAAAAAAAAAAAAAAAAAAAAACGGCTTCACCTAATTGGATGAGGCCAAATGAACGAAGCTTTCTTGGCCGTGCAGGGCGAAACTTACAGGCAGCACTGCCATCTATGCGTTGGGCCCAGAGCAGAAAGGAAAGGTAATACGGTACATACCTTTATCTTCGCAGGAATCCTGCTCGGTAGTGCTGCTGCTGGTAGTATTGACGCGGTATAGGTTTGGTCCTGTTGCTTGGGGGGCCTTTTGCTGGCGTATGACTTGGTAACTTAGCTGTGGTTGCGGTTTTTAGGGCTTGTTCTTGTACGGTAAGTTGTCCACCGGGGAACCATCGTACGGTACGTACTTACTTACAGGTCGCTGGTCTGGGTACTGTATACACAGTACTGTACTCTGGTATCTGGTACCCTGGTGTCTGCGGTGTAAGGTGGATTGCATTATACGTAGTTCAGTTCCATGGCCCCCGAAACCTCGGATGGGCTATACTTCATCTACGGAAATAAGCCACTGCCGAATTGAGTATGGTGGGTGACGTCTGACCGTGGCCATTCCTATACTTCGGGTGTGGTCGTCTATAAGCGGCGCTATGGAGTAGCGAGTAACTTAACTATTAGACGGGTGTTGCTGCGCATGGCTCTGTGCTTTGTCTGCATTATTCCCAGACAGCTATGCCAGTGCGCTAAGCGTCCGGCACGTCCACGGCATTCGTCGCTGCTTCACTTTGCTGTGGTTGGATTGGGAATTGACAAAACAGTATACATGCTCTTTCTTGCAGACGGACTAAGAACTTACTTGGTAGTGGATAAGGTGGTGCAGGAGCAAAAAAGAGATGGTCCCAGAGGGGCTCGAACCCTCGACTTTAACGTTATTAGCGTTACGCTCTAACCAACTGAGCTATGGGACCCGGTTGTTGTGATGGCCCTGGATCTAGTGTTATAAGGACCATTAAGTGGTCGTAGACAAAGCCAGGTAAGTTATGTATCTGTTCATGAGATCTGTGGAGGTTGTGGTGTTGTTGTTGGAGGGGCGTTGGGGCTCGCTCGACATGCTTGTATGTTGAGCTGGTGCTTGTCGGTCAGTGGGGCCCTTCCGCAGTTGGTGGAATAATGGTGTACCTTAGGTGGGAATGATTTTGTGAGTGCATGGGAGGTCTTTTTAGTGGAAGTTACAGCCATTGGGCCGGTTGGTGTTGATGTCGGATTCGGTGGTCGTCTGTGGGAGTACAAGGCTGAGCCACTGCAGTTTATTGGGTGCGATGTCTCGTTTCTTGTAGGACGGGTGTATGTGGTGGGCTGTGACTGGTGTTGTGTTGTGTGTGGTATTGATGCGGTGGCGAGAAGGGGATACAGATCTCGATGGCATATCCTTCAAGAGTATGGGTCGAGTATGTCCCAAACTCAATTCATTTTCATTTAGAGTTTGTTGATAAGATTGACTTGGGCGGCGGACCCAGTCAGCCACAAACCTTGCTAGCATGGCGCTACGAAGTGTCGAGTAAGTTACTGTTGTAGCAGCAACAAGCGGCCCACTTTGATATACAAAAAAAAGCTGTCAACCATCTGTGGGGTGTGGATGTCCTACCGGACCTGGTACTGGATAGATAGGACCTACAACACGGAGTTTCGGTTTATCGGTCAACCTCCTTCGTCTGTCTCTTCCCATTCTCGGGCCTCTATCGCGACTTCCAATGAGGTCCAATGGCAAAAACAGAATGCGTGGGGGCAAAAAGATGGTCCCAGAGGGGCTCGAACCCTCGACTTTAACGTTATTAGCGTTACGCTCTAACCAACTGAGCTATGGGACCCCAATTGTTGATTCCGCCGAGGATGGAATGCTATATGTCCCTGGACTAAAAATCGCTGTACGCGAACCGTCTGCGGTGGATTGACTGGCCTGACTTGTTCAGGCTCAAAATTGACTGATCATTTATGTGGTCGGTTTCCATGTAGCTCTTCTGTTCTGTGGGCTCTAGACTTCGGTGGGGAATCGCTGGCTCTGAGAGGCCCTTCGTTCGACCCGCGGGCAGTGTATTCTCATGGTTGTATGTGTATATCCCGCTCGGGTTGGATAGTCAAGTATACGCGGCCTCGGTTGCTGGCTCAATTACTGTTCAACTGAATATCAAACGTCAACCCAATCATCACGGGCACGGGTCACTGGATACTTGCTACCCGGTAACCACTGTAACCCATCAGCGAGCTACATGTTCACTGTTCACCGGAGGTAAATCTCCTTTCTTTTCTCTTCTTGCTGGCAATCATCCTTCTCGGCTTCAAAATGCTCACTGTGCCATTACCCCCCCCC